>PVJN01018183.1:11496-39595 GCA_004026805.1 Lasiurus borealis
GGACTGTGTGTGTGTTGGGGTTCGCGGGGGGGGGGGAAGGGGAGGAAGACAAACTGCAAGGAGGTTTTCGATTGCAGTTTGCGGGTTATTACTGCAGCCCCGCGCTCCCCTCCACTCAGCTCTGGAGAGAGCAGATCATTCCGCCTGAAGAGAAAGGAGAAGGGTTCGTGGAGCGAGGTTTCCTGAAACGGTCTCTAGTGTTGGGTCGTTTTTTGCGTTCGTTGAAGATAAGGGTTTGTGAAAACTAAGGGCTGTGTTCGTGTTCCTGTGGAATCTGATTCAGAGTCAAAGGCCCCATCTACACCGCTACCCAAAAGCTTCAGAATCAACACGTTGAAATAATTACCCCTAATTAATTCCTAACTTTAAATGAGAAAACTCAGCCCTAACCAATTTGGCTCAGTGGATAGAGCGTAGGCCTGCGGACTCAGGGGTCCCGGGTTCGATTCTCGTCAAGGGCATGTACTTTGGTTGCGGGCACATCCCCAGTAGTGGGTGTGCAGGAGGCGGCAGATGGATGTTTCTCTCTCATGGATGTTTCTGGCTCTCTGTCCCTCTCCCTTCCATTTTGTAAAAAATCAAAATAATGAGTGTGTGTGTGTTTTAAAGAAAACTCAAAAAGCCACGAGAAACGTATCCAGATCACAGAAATAGAATGGGGGGCTTTACACACATGCGTAGTTTTAGAACTTGCATTAAACAACCTTCTTTACGTTTTTCCATTCTTCATATCCCAACGCGCCTGTTTTACGATTTGCAACCACCGTTACCAGTTACTCTGGCCTCTCCCCTCTCCGACTCAGTTTTACGCGCCCTGTTCCGGCTTGAAAGCGCTCTGCGTTTACTGCGCCCTGAGCAGCTCCTCAAGTGGCTGCAGCCTTCCACACGCCATTTAAAAACGCACAATAGGCAGCGAGACGAGTTGTAATAGAGAAAACCCGAGCCCTTGTGGTGGTCAGATAGGCCATCCCCACATTTAAAAAGAAAACGTGTTTCTGCCCGATTAGAAAAGTAACACATTCTCGTTGTGATGAATTTCAAAAATATTTAACAATATTGCAAAGAGCAAAAATAAAAGCTACCCCCTCTCCTTGCCGTGCAAAATGGACCAAGGCTCATCTTAGGTTGTATTTTCTTCTGTTGTTTTCATTGCACCGTAAAATAGAATTTGGAAATGCTTCTGCCTGAGCATTTTTGTCTTTTGCCTTACAAAACAAATTCTCACTCAAGGATAGGTTTATTGGTTTTAGAAAGAGGACAGGAAAGAGAAATTTTGATGTGAGAAATACGTTCCCTCCCAGAGGCACCCCAACCTGCAATACAAATAAAGGCCCTAACCAGGGATCGATCCTGCAACCTGTTGGTGTACAGGATGAGGCTCCAATCAACTGAGCCACAAGAGCTGTCTTTGGCTTTAATATTAGATTATGAACATTTCTGTGTCACTAAATATTCTTCCAAAGCACTATTTTAACGCTTGCATAGTATCCAGTCCTCCAGGTGTGCCATCATTTGGAAAAACATTCTCTAATATTTTGATTATTTTCATATTTACTTTAAACAATAATTCATAAGTGAGGAAGATAATATTGGTATGCCACTGTGTGTTTGATAGGAAGGTGAGAGTTGAATCTCCCTAGAATAGAACGCTTCGATTTTTTTTTTATTGTCTAAAGTTTTACATCTGTCTCCTTTCCCCCCAATTGACCCCCCTCCCAGCCATTCCCACCCCAGGCCCCAGTGTCTGTGTCCATTGGTTACCCTAACATGCTAACATGCATACATACAAGTCCTTTGGTTCTTTAACCCTCCCCTCCCCTGCCATTTGTCTCTGGATCTAGTCTTGTTCATGAAATCACGTTGATCATTATATCCCACATATGAGTGAGATCATGTGATGTTAATCTTTCTCCGACTGGCTTATTTCGCTTAGCAAAATGCTCTCCAGTTCCATCCATGCTGCTGCAAATGGTAAAAGTTCCTTTCTTTTTTTTAAAATAGCGGTAGAGTATTCGAATGCTTTGATTTTTGAAGGTTAAAACATTCCCCTTCCCAGGTATTGATGGCCAGGGACCAAGAGGGTTCCTTCCAGGGTGCCTGAAATGTCCTGTATTTTGATGTGAACATTTTGGGTTGAGCATTTGAGATTTGCGCACTTTGTTTTGCACATTTTAACACTCCCACGAAGCCTGTATCTGTTTGCTCAGAAAAAGAACAGGGCAGCAAAAGGCGGAGGGCTGGAGGAAGGGGTGGGGACGGCCCAAACTGGATTGGTTCACTCCCTGTAAGGATTTATCTTCTGTTCATAGAGACCAAAAGTAAATATTTGACAGCTAATAATGTGTGTGTGTGTGTGGGGGAGGGACCCTGTCCCTTCTCTTACCAGCCCAGTGCTAAACCTGGCTACATAAAGAAGGTTCTTCTAGCCCTAGCCAGTTTGGCTCAGTAAATAGAGCATCGGTTTGTGCACTGAAGGGTCCCAGGTTTGATTCCTTGTTAAGAATGTATTAAAAAAAAAAAAAAAGGTTTTTCTATTGTAGTTATATTCACGTGGCTTTGAATTTTCCTAGTGAGCAGAAGATGAATAAAAAAGCATAGCTGAGGCTTACAAAGAGTTAACATTAACATATAAATAGCTTGACTTATCCAACAGTTCATGTGAAGTAGAAGTGAGGTGCTTTATACATAAGGTAAATTTTTAATTTCAGAAAAAGTCATTTTGTAATCTTTTTTATTTTGTTTTTAAACTATTTTTAATACAGGGCATTGGAGGGGGAGATAGGTGAGGGCATATACTGGGGCGTGGGGAAGGCTGGGGGAGGGCAATAGGGAAAAGAAAAAAATAAATTAAAAAAAAAAGAAATGTGGGTTTGCAGATAGCAGAGCTTTACAACTCCAGGCTCCAGTTCTCCCTGCAGTCTCCCACTCCTGACCCCGTCTGGGGACAGAAGTATGTAAGTGATTTCTGTGGGGACCTGACCAAACGCCCCCACAGGCAAGGGCACCGAGTCAGGGCACAGAAGAGCGATGACTGAGGTCAGTGGTCAGGATTAGCACGGTCCGATGGCCCTGGGGTTAGTGCTGGAAGATGGACGTGACCCTCCTGAGTCCTGACTTGCAAACTGAGTTATGACTCAGGAAATGGATTGCCCCGTGGTCCTTTAACAAGATGTGATCGATCTTTCCAGGCAGAACGTCCGTCATCGGTGACAGGTGCCTGAAGCCAGCTTATTAAAAACCACCATTTCAGCTCCCCACGTGAAGGTGCCACCGTGTGGTGGGACAGAATGCTAATTCCTGGCTTTATATCATGATCTGGAAAATGGAGAGATTATGCGGCATTTGAATGTTCAGAGTAGCTATACTCTGAGGCCAGGAATATTAGGATCTGCCTTCGTCTCCCGGCCACACTCCCCAGCCCAGCAACTGACCACAGCTCATGGCTTTCTCCTGCTGCCTCGGGCGGGCCCTGGGCTGGCTGGAGACGGAGTTTACCTGGACGCTCGGCAGCTGTGGTGACTAGAATAGGCACTGGACTGGGAGTCGGAGGGTTAGCTTCCAGTCCCAGCTGCGGCATGAATCCTGTGCTTTTATTTGTCCAAGTACCCGTGTACACTCACGTCTCTCCTCATCCTGACCTCAGTCATCAGAGGATGGGTTTTTATTGATTTGAGAGAGAAACCACGATCGGTTGCCTCCCAACTGGGGATCAAACCTGCAACCTCTGTAAGGTGCCCTCATCAGGAATCGAACCCATAGCCTTGTGGTGTATTGGACAATGCTCCAGCCAATGGAGCCATGGCTGCGTTCACCTCTTTTATCGCAGTGAGGTACGGGGAGCAGGAAAGAAATCTGCCCATTTTAAGGAAAGGGTGAGTTAAGGCCCTGGAAGCAGCCCCTGCTGGTTGTTTCTGGCGATGAGAGCAGCTTCTTCTCGTTGGCGTTTGTCTCTGACTCCCCCTGGGGCAGCTTTGAGGGGAGGCCTGTGTGGACGGGGACAGGGAGTTATCTCCTGGAAATCTCTCAGGGTTGAGCCTGTTTTAACCCCCTACAGAGCTTCTGTGCCCCCACCTATTCTTCCAGGTGATCTTCTGGCTGAATTAGCCATGACCTTTCTGTGTGATGCAGGCCGGGATGTACCCAGGTCAATTAAAGGGAAATCTAACCATATGATTACACTACGTACAACCACTTTACAGTCCGCCTTTAAAGTCTTTCACTCTTGTACATCTTGAAGAGATCTCATCTAGAATGCTTGGTGTGGGGGCATGGGGATTGGGGGACCGATGACTCAGACATGATGGTGGCAGAAGTGAGGTTGAAGAGTCATTTCAGCTGGTCAGAGCAAAATATTCATCGTTTTTGAGGTTTTTTAAAAATATGTTTTTATTGAAACCCAGGCATGCACACTGACCGGGAATGGAACCAGGGAACTCTTGGTTCACGGATCAATGCTGAATCACTGAGCCACACCAGCCAGGCAATAGTTTTCGGAGTTTAGATGTCTATCTTAATAAGTACTGTACTTTACATAGTTGTAAAATATGTATTTTACATAGAATCTCAGATGTTTCACAATATACGTGGCTGATTTCACGTACTTTTGTGGTTTACGTCACTTAAACAAGTTACCCTAGAAACCTTTGTCCCTCCAGGAATGTGGGGGCACACATTATGTCCTTGACCTTCTACCTGAAGACTCAAGACTATTTCCTTTCGTCTCCTCTGCCCTTGATTAAAATATTCAGACAAACCAAGTGAACTAATTTAAATTCCCCTTTGTTTTAACACCTCAGTGGCCTGTAGGAAAAGGATATCTTTGTGCTACTTAAATTTTTCATCCGGATGTTTGGTGCCGTGTCGTATGAGGCTGGGAGATCTGAAAACTGGGGTCAGGTGTGGAGATTGGCTACAGCGTTTGGACAGGTTCAAGCCTGGGACTACTGAGAGGGCACGCTCCTCTCGTGGCAAAGCCACGTGCAAGTTCCAGCACAAATGTAACCAGGGTTATAGCTACAAGCTTGACCTTATGGTCTGAACCTGTGGTCCCACGTGGCTGAGTGATAGGGGCTGAGGAGGTGCAGCCAGTAAACAAAGCTTGACCAGGTGCATGTAGTTGAGTAAATTTGAAATCCCTGAGGACATTGTAAACACCTTGGCCACGCCCTTACTTGGCCTCGGGAATCTGGCTGTAAATAAAGACTCGGCTTGCAGGCAGTGGCACTGTCTCTCCATCAGAGAGCAGCGTCCCACCTGGACCCAGCCTTATTCTCTTGTCTGTCTTTTCTCAATCCTTCACCACCCTCTCTCGGGTTCACCTATGGCCGCGCCGGCTTGGCACAGTCAGGGACCTTTGTGGAGCAGGTATGGAGGTGACAACTCAAAGGACAGTTGCCTTCTTCCCAGCGTGTCCGGAGATAGAGCTTACGAGTCCTTGGCCTTGTAGGTGGAACTGTTTCCGGGGCCTTGGAACTGAGAATCTGCTGTGTCCTCTCCTGGTGCTGCTTTCCTGGGCAGTAAGCCTGGCTCTAAAAGGCAGGGTTCCCCAATCACCTGCAAACAATACATCTTTTAACCCAGGTGTGAGTAGTTGGGACTGATTGTTATTTGCAGAGAGGGTTTGGATGATGGATGTAAATCCTCACCCAGTAAAAACATGTCATTGTATCTGAGAAGGTTTCCTCGAAAGCATCTCCACCTGCTCCGTGTACTGTTCTTACTCTGAATGTCTCATGGCCCAGGATCATTTGGGGCATAGCTCTTGGGCAGAAGTGTGACTCTGGGCCGAGAGGTTGTCTAGTGGTTGGGCTGAGGTGGGTCATCCCTGCCACCTCGGTTTAGCATGGAGGCTGCTGAGGGCTGCTCTGAAGCTTATACCACACCTCAGCCCACATCTTCTGTAAAAACAGGAAACGGCAAAGCTGCAAGATAATCTGAGGAGAAAGCCAAGTGGGAATGAGATTGCCCGATCCCCTAGTTTTGAACCTCCAATCAGAGAGCTGACTTAGCTAATGACACACCGCCCAGTCCCCGTTACCTGCAAGAGAATTCCTGCCCTCAGCCTCTCTGGGCTAATCTTGCCATCCACACGGTTGATGAAGTCACCTTCCCCTCTCAGCTGGACTCTGGTGGGGTCCCTCATTCCATTTGCTGTTCCACATTCCATTGATTTATGCATCCATTGATTAATTCTCGTATGTGCCCTGACCGGGGATTGAACTCGCAACCACGACATATCATGATGATGTTCTAACTGGGAAACCCAGCCAGAGCTCAACCCACTTTTGAAAGTAAAAACTATAAATCATTTTCATAATAAAGCAGAAGTTTATTGGACGCGTGGCTGCCTGTTATTGGTAACTGAGAGAAGATTTGAGTGCTGTCTTACAGCGCTTAATGAAATGCCTGTCGTGCCATGCCACCCTCCTCCTCTTCTCAGTCCTTTGTCACTTCTTTGTTCCCAACCCTTCAGCACTCCCTTCTCCAAGTCCTTGCGAATAAAGCCTAAACTCTGCCTTATGCCCCTCCGAAGGCCGTATCAGGCCAAATTCCTATTCATATTTGCAGCCTTAACAATTCATAGTCTAGTCCTGAACCTCTGTGGCTTTTTAAAAACCACACTGTAGCCGAAACCGGTTTGGCTCAGTGGAGAGAGCGTAGGCCTGCGGACTGAAAGGTCCCAGGTTTGATTTCGGTCAAGGGCATGTATCCTGGTTGCGGGCACATTCCCTGTAGGGGGTGTGCAGGAGGCGGCTGATTGATGTCTCTCTCTCATCGATGTTTCTAACTCTCTATCCCTCTCCCTTCCTCTCTGTAAAAAAAAAAAATCAATAAAATATATTAAAAAACAAAACAAAACACCACACTGTAAGTAAATCGGGAGCAAGGAGAGCATAGAAGAGGGAGGAGACTGCATGCATCCTGATGAGGGAGCATCTGACCGGAACTCTGAGAAATGGGCAGGCTTCTGAACACAGAGTTGGGATGGAGGGGGCTCCATGTGCTCAGAGATCTAGAGCTGGGAATGTTCTGGCATGTGGAAGGAAGTAAAAGGTTGATGGAGTGAGGGGCGGGGAGGATTATAAGACGGGGCGGGGGTAATGTGTGCATAGGAAGCATACAGAATGTGGGGTATACTAGTCCTGGCTCTACCCCCTCGGTTCTTCATCTGCTAAACGGAGATTAAGATTATTACCAGCCCACATTGTGAGGAGGATTGCATGAGGCGACAGTAGTGAAAACTCCCAACAGAGCAGAGTTGTTATTTGTGGGTGAGCCTGTCGGACTCTTTCACTAGGACTGGAAGATCCTTGAATATGTTACCTTCACCCGTGTATGTCCCACAGCCTTCCGCACATGGTCATTATTCAATAAACATTTATGAATGAATTTAACTAGTTTTATTTTATTAATAATGAAGAAGTGGTTTTATTGTGAAGTGAAAAAATATATATCTAATAGGATGATAGTGGTTACCTTTTGTTTAAGAGGGGGGTGGGGAGCCCTGGCTGATGTGGCTCGGGTGAGCATCCTCTCATGCACCGAGAGGTTACTGGTTTGATACCCAGTCAGGGCACATGCCCAGGTTTCTGGCTCTATACCCAGTAGGGGGCGTGCAGGAGGCAGCCTATCAATATTTCTCTCCCTGTCCCTTCCTCTCCTCTCTCTCTAAAATCAAATATTAGAAATAAATACAGTGGGGGAAATAAGAATATATTATCACAGTAATTTTCATTTGCATGAAGACAACCTGGGAGGACATAGCAGAGACTAATCATGAGGGTTTAGGGACGGGGTGATGGTGAGAAGGGGAGAGATGCAGACAGTGGGAGGGGTATTTCCCACTTTTTGCATACATCTATTTTAACCAGGTAAATATATTTCTCTTAAAAAAAATAAAGTTGCTGAAGTGGGTTAGCCACCAGGGACGATTACTAATGGTGTCCTTGAACTTGTGAGGAGACAACATCCACAAACTGTCATCAGCCCACCAACTCTGTGGCAGGTGGCAGGGCTGTCCCTGATGATGGTGATAAAATTCTACTTGATATATGGAAGGCCGGGGCTGGGGGGTGGGGAGGGAGGGGTAGAAAAAGGGATTTTCCTCTCTTCTTTTTAATAAAATGGCAGCTCTTTTTGATTATATATATATATATATATATATATATATATATACACACACACACACATAGATATACACATATATATATATAATTTTTAAAAGTGAAAAACTAGAAAAATATAGAAATCTTCTGCAGGAAAAATGTAACTGGCCACTAACAATACAAATGTAAGGATCCAAGCCTCATCTCAGAGAATCAGCTCTGAGAAGAAACTGTTTTAGAGATCATATAAAAAGGAATGGGCCGAAACCGGTTTGGCTCAGTGGACTGACAAGTCCCAGGTTCGATTCCGGTCAAGGGCATGTACCTTGGTTGCGGGCACATCCCCAGTAAAGAGTGTGCAGGAGGCAGCTGATGGATGTTTCTATCTTTCTCCCTTCCTCTCTGTAAAAAAATCAATAAAATATATATTTTTTAAAAAGGAATGGAGCCGAGACCAGTTTGGCTCAGTGGATAGAGCGTCGGCTTTCGGACTGAAGGGTCCCAGGTTCGATTCCGGTTGGGGGCATGTACCTTGCTTGTGGGCACATCTCCACTGTGGGGCGTGCAGGAGGCAGCTGATTGATGTCTCTCATCGATGTTTCTGACTTTCTATCTCTCTCCCTTCCTCTCTGTAAAAACATCAATAAAATATATATTTTTAAAAAGGAATGGAGAGAGAAAATAGAATGAAATATGGGGAGAGATAAATGAGAAAGGGAAAATTATGGAGGAAATAAAGAAAAAAAAGAAAATCATACTTTAAAAGATTAAAAAAAGAAAAGGAGAGAGAGAATAAAAAGGGGAAGGAGTGAGACAGAGAGAAGTAGAGAACGTGTCAGGGACAGACATGGAATGTAACGCCACAACCAGGCTGCCAAAGCGCTCACACACCCGGGGTCACCAGCCCACGCTGCCAGGGGCCTCTGGACTCTGAGATGCAGGGGCTCCAGGTCCCTGGAGCAGAGTCTCATCCAAGGTCCCAGCTGCCCTTCCGGTGGGGGTAGGCCCTTCCAGTCCCACCTCTGAATTCCCAGGGCAGGTAGCCCTAACGGCCTGGATGGTGCAGTCTCCGGGCACAGAGCATCTGGCGGGAACCTATCTGTCCTGCTCTTGGCAGTGGGCACAGTTGCCAGGGGGCAGTCCAGCCTCTACTTCCTGAACCACTGGAGAGGGGTGTCCAGTGTAGACTTGGCGCCAGGTCCCCCCTTCCTAGGTGGGAAGGAGTTCAGGTTGGGGGTAGAAGAACGCTGACCTGGAGTTGAGCTGTGTGCCCATGACTTGGGCCAGAGAGGAGGGGATGATGTTCAGTTCCCGCCAGAATGAGGCTCTCTCATCCCCGCTGTGGACTGCTTCCATTTCATTGGCGGAGTCTCCACACGGGAATTCTTTAGGACTTTGTTAAAGGACAGAGGGAGGATGGCGTTCTGGTGTTTTCCTAGGGTGTTTCCCTAATCCAAACTAGCTGAGTGGGGATGGCCATTCTGTTACCACCCACCTGGGTCACCCACTGCCTGGTTTCTCCCATTGCAAGTCCTGTCTCACGCGGAAACCGGTTTGGCTCAGTAGATAGAGTGGCGGCCTGCGGACCGAAAGGTCCCAGGTTCAATTCCCGTCAAGGGCATGTACCTTGGTTGCAGGCACATCCCCAGTAGGGGGTGTTCAGGAGGCGGCTGATCGATGTCTCTCTCTCATCGAAGTTTCTAACTCTCTATCCCTCTCTCTTCCTCTCTGTAAAAAATCAATAAAATATATTTGAAAAAAATAAAAAATAAAGTCCTGTCCCTCTGCCTCTGCTCTTGCCTGTGGAGAGATTTACACTTCTGAGATCAGATCCACCCTAGACCTCTGGGATGCTGATACACACACGTCTCCTTGGAATCCCTCTCCACGTGCTGGCCTGGATTTCCTGCAGCCCCGGGACCTCCTGCTACACCTCTTAACCCAACCTGGCTCTCCGGTGAGGTCTGCTCTCGAGGCACTCCACTCTGAGGAAGGACTGGTTCTGAATAATCGGGTTCATTTTCCCTTGGAGAAAGCCCATCTGCCCGTGCAGACCCAGCTACCCAGCGCTGTTGTTTCTGGATGTGAGGTTCCTTTGCTGCGGGGCAGCGGGAAGGGGGGCGGGAGGGAGGATGTGGGAGCTGTGCAGAGGAGGCAGGCGGGAGGAGCCAGAGAGGCTGGGAAACAGGCTACACCGTTTCCACTGTAGAAGACAAATAAATCCCAGGTACCGGGGCGGCCTCCGCTTGGGATTGCCCGGTGGAGTTCCTCTCTCTTCTCCGGGCCTCCGACCAGCCAGGCTCAACATCTGGATATAAAGTGAGACGAGGGGAGGAAAACAGCCCTCGCTCCCAGCCTAGACATTTGGTTTGCATGCCAGTGAACATCTGGACACTGGGAAATATCTGGTTTGGGAACTATAACTTTAGCTTCCTCTCACGTTCTGGAACCTCTGGTCCTATCTGAGGGCCCTAAGACCTTACACACACACATGTCTTTCACTCGTGCACATCTTGAAGAGATCTCTGCGGGCGCGTCATAGATAACTCATCAACTTGTCAAGGCTTCACAGAGGGCAAAGGAGAGATACACCGAGCCGAAGCCGGTTTGGCTCAGTGGATAGAGCGTTGTCGACCTGTGGACTGAGGGGTCCCAGGTTCGATTCCGGTCAAGGGCGTGTACCTTGGTGGTGGGCACATCCCCAGTGTGGGGTGTGCAGAAGGCAGCTGATCCATGTTTCTCTCTCATTGATGTTTCTAGCTCGCTATCCCTCTCCCTTCCTCTCTGTAAAAAATCAATAAAATCTTTTTTTTTTTTTTAAGAAAAATACACCGAGTCCAAGAGCTCCAGATAACTGAGTGTGGTTGGGGAAGCTTGGATAGACATGACTCTATGTACATTGTAGGACACAGAGGAGTCTCTGAAGAGCGTTATTCCAACCTCCCCCCCAGCCCCCACCCCTCAGGCTGTGTGTTGGAGCACATCCTCCTTTGTCCACCAGCAGATGAAATCCCAGGCGGCCTGGTGCTTGGATACCGCGGCCCAAGCGCATCCATTTTATAAGCCCCGCTTTATTGGCCATTTAATAAGCAGCGGAGGAGCCAGTCCAGGAACCAGAGCCCGCTTTTCCAGGAAACGGCTCGTCTTGGCGGCGGGATAGCTTTCCCAGCCACCTCGGGGCTGAAGGAGAACACAGTCACGAACTTTTCTTTTTTTTGCCAGACTCTCCCGTTCTGCCACATCAGCAGGATTGTCTCCCTCGCTGGGCGGGGCCGGGCTGCCACGGAGGTGGACCCTGTCCAGGCGCAGGGAGGTTGAGCCCGGTAGAAAGATGCCCAGGAGGCCAGATGCGGGTTGTAAGCCAGCTGAGTGCCCTGCAGAGGGGGCAGCATGCCCGAGACCGTTCCGTTTCCTCTCCTGCGTCCTCTCAGAGTCTCAGACAAACAGCGACAGGGTAGTTCTTCCCCTCATTTTGCAGATGAGAAGACTGAGGCTCGGAGAAGTGACTTATCTTAAAAAATTTTTTCTTAGACATATTTTATTGAATTTTAACAGAGGAAGGGAGAGGGATAGAGTTAGAAACATCGATGAGAGAGAGACATCGATTAGCCGCCTCCTGCACGCTCCCTACTGGGGATGTGCCCCCAACCAAGGTGCATGCCCTTGACTGGAATCGAACCTGGGACCCTCCAGTCCACAGGCCCACGCTCTATCCACTGAGCCAAACCGGTTTCGGCAAAATGACCTATTTTACCTAAAGTCACGGAGCTGTTTAGTACGGGAGCTAGAGCCTGAGTTGGGAGCTGGGGTCTGAACTCAGACCGTCTGGTTCGCAGCCTTGCGCTCTCCACTCTACCCCAAGGCGCATGGTGCCCACTGCAGAGACCAAGCCAGCCCTTCTGAAGCAGCCGTTGGCATCGGAAAGGTGGGCGGAGCTTGCAAAGTGAAGCCGGTTGGAAAAGTCAGGAAGGCTTCCAGAAAAAGGGGTTGCGTGCTCGCCTGGAAGAAAGGGCAGGATATGTGGGGGGAGGAAGCAGAAGGCACTGCAGACACGAACAGCCTGGGCAGGGAAGGCAGACTTGGGTTTGGCCGGCTCATGGCCCAACAAAGGGAGTCGCTTCATTATCGACGTCTGGTTTTAAATGAGAGCCAGAGGTGAGAGGGCTCTGAACCCCTGCCCAGCAGATGTGTCCCCTTAGACCAGTAGTTCTCAACCTTCCTAAGGCCGTGACCCTTGCATACTGTTCCTCATGTGGTGGTGACCATCCCCCACCATGACATTTTGCTACTGTTATGCATCGTGATGTAAATATCTGCATTTTCCGATGGTCTTAGGCGACCCCCAAAGGGGTTGCGACCCACAGGTTGAGAACCGCTGCTTTAGAGCTGCCCTTAGGACAGTGCCCACACCAGATAGTTCCAACAGCTGATTAAAACTGTGCTGGTCACCTATCTTCCTTTGCCTTTACTTCTTCTTCCTTTTTTAAAATATATCTTGTTGATATTTTACAGAAAAGAAGGGAGATGGAATAGAGCCAGAAACATCGATCAGCCGCCTCCCGCACACCTCCCTACGGGGATCTACCTACAACCAAGGCACGTGCCCCTAACTGGAATCGAACCCGGGATCCTCCAGTCCACAGGCGGACACTCTATCCACTGAACCAAACCGGTCTCAGCTTTCCTTGCCTTTTCTCGTTCCAACACTGATGCAGGCGGTACAGGAGTGAGGTGGGGAAATAGTAAAAAAGCTAAGACCCCTTTTTATGCCATAGGTGGGCCCCAAAGTAGGCCTAGGCTTTGGGGGGCAAAATTTATCTTAGACAAAAGTTTAGAGCATTGATGTTAATCTGAACACACACACACACATATTTATAACTGGAATTGACTGGAAAAGCTATGAATCTGCCTGACATTTCATCCACAAGAAAAACGAGGCCCAGATTAGACGGAAAGACAGACATGAGAAAGAAGAAAATGGCTCTCTGCTCGCTCCCTCTGGAGTGTGGCTTGTTTAAAAACAAGAAAGCAAAGAATACCACTCCTGCCAAAATCGGTTTGGCTCAGTGGATGGAGTGTCAGCCTACAGACTGAAGGGTCCCAGGTTCAATTCCGGTCAAGGGTACATCCCCAGTAGGGGGTGTGCAAGAGGCAGCTGATCGATGTTTCTCTCTCATTGATGTTTCTAACTCTCTGCCCCTCTTCCTTCCTCTCTGTAACAAATCAATAAAATACATAAAAAAAAAGAAAAAAGAATTCCACTCCTGAGGAAATGGAGGAGCTCTCTCACTAAATGTAACTAGAATCCGAGGCATTCGCTATCAGACAACGGCAGGAAGACTCGAAAGGGGGAGAGAAGGCAGCTGGCCAGAGACCTCCCTCGGTGATGACACAACAGTGGTTGCACTCAGCTTGCTTCTTGCCTCATGTATCCAAGCCTTGGAACAGCACCCCAGAAAAACCAGCGGGTGCAGTCAGAGCCCCAACCCAAGGCCCGCTCTCACTAGCCGCATGGCCAGGAGAGGGACCGCCTAA
Organism: Lasiurus borealis; assembly: GCA_004026805.1. NCBI lineage: Eukaryota > Metazoa > Chordata > Mammalia > Chiroptera > Vespertilionidae > Lasiurus > Lasiurus borealis. Next base: position 25,137 of record PVJN01018183.1, read on the forward strand.
CAAGACAGGAAGCTTCTAGAAAACAACCCCTCTGCTCCAGCCAAACCCCTCGGGACAGACTGCGGCCCATCCATGTGAGCGAAGGTGGAGCGGGGAGCCTGGACATCCCCTCTTTCAAGGGTGAGGCTGTAACAGGCCCCCCTAACCTGCCCACTGGGGTGGTATCAGAAAAGGCCAAGCGGGGATCAGGGATTTTCATTCCTGTGGCCAATAACACCCCGGAACACTCCACCTGGCCGTCATAGGTGCTCTTCCTCTCTCCGCATCAGAGGAGGCCCAGGGAGTGGCAGGAGTTTCCCTGTTACCCAGGCATAACAAGGACACCCCCACCGTGGTGTCCCCGGGGACTGAGTGGGGGAAAGCAGGACTCTCACCCCTGCCTTGCAGTAACAAAGAATAAACCCCCTTTGATCATCAAGAGAGAGCAAGTGAAAAACCTGGACTTTTACCTCCACCTGGAAATAATGCCCATCTTTCTTTCCCTGTCTGAGCAGCGTGGGTGGAAACCAGCTAAGACCAGAAGGATTCAACAAATCCAGAGTCTCCTAAACCAGCTAAGACAGATGATTCAACAAATCCAGAGACTCCTAATTTGAAAATACTTAGGTATCAATTAAAAAACCAGTCATCACCCCACAGCAGTAGCAGTTAAACCCCTAAATGGATGAGGTTTTCTAATGACACTTCCCAACAAACGGGAGGGGCGGAAACACGGGAGTGGGAGATGGACTCTCCCCAGGGTTCGGCAGAGAGCTCCAGAAGACAACCTCACAGCTGAAGCAAAAGGGCTGTTGAGAGAAGCAGGGAGAAACCAGGAGAGAGCGTCACCCCGTTTAGAGTTTAAAAAACAAACATGCTGAGGGGCTAAGCCGAGAAGCTGGCCGATTGAGGCCTCCGATCTGGGTCTTTGTCTTTGCGCCTCACCACTGCCCAAACCACACCCAACCCCGACATCTTGGTCATTCCGTGTTGTGGTTTTAAAAATGGACTTGTAGCCGAGACCGGTTTGGCTCAGTGGATAGAGCGTCGGCCTTTGGACTGGAGGCTCCTAGGTTCGATTCTGGTCAAGGGCATGTACATTGGTTGAGGGCACATCCCCAGTAGGGGGCGTGCAGGAGGCGGCTGATCGATGTCTCTTTCTCATGGATGTTTCTGGCTTTCTATCCCTTTCCCTTCTTCTCTGTGAAAAATCAATAAAATATCTATTTTTTAAAAATAAAAAAATAAAAATGGACTTTTCGGGAGACAGCCCGTGTAGACAACCTGCTTCCTGTGCCAGTTTTCCTCCTGAGCCTCTGCCTGGCTTTGGACCAAAGGCGGCCTTTTCTCTGCTCGCCTGTCGCTGCCATCCTATCGGTCAATATCCACACGTCCATCCAGGACTTGGTGTGTCAGGCCTCCTCCTAGGTCCACATCACCAGCATCATGGTCCTCAAGATGCCTTGGACAAGGACCAATGAATTACTGAGGCCGGGAGAGGATGGAGATGAGGCTGAGGGTCTCAGAAACCCTGACGTCACCTGGGACATTTGGAGCCGCCAGCCCACAGCATCTTCTCCGACTTCCGCTTTATGGCATCTGTCATTTCCCCACATCTTCTCCTCAATGTCACTGGTTACCACAACGAGTCATTAAGCTGGTTTACTTAATTTATCTTGTGAACACGCTAATAAAAAGACTGCTATCAAACCCCCTTGACTTAGGTAATGGAAGGTTGGTGGGAGTTCCAGGAGATCCAATAACCCTTTTAATTAAATTAGATAATGGCCATTAGAGCCAGTAATTAGTGTCGCTTGCCTGGCGGTGGAATGGCTGAGATGAAAAATGGCTCTGTATTAGGAGGTGTCTTGGAGTGAATTTAAGAGGTGTATAAATTTATACGCTCTGCCGTAGTCATCGTGCATCGGGAACGACGCTGAGCAACGGGCTCAGAGCCGTGGGCAAGACGGAAGAGGGCCCTACCCTTCTGGAGCCTGCGTGCCAGGGGCTGGTTTCACGAGCCCACCAGCAGGGGGCGTTTCTATCCATTGGAGAAGGCCTCCCCCTGCTTCTCCTCTTAGAGGGAGACAGCACCCACCAGGATCCATGCCAGAGTGTCAGAATAATCATAAAAATTTCACTCTTGCCGGAACCGGTTTGGCTCAGTGGATAGAGCATCATCCTGTGGACTGGGGGGTCCCAGGTTTGATTCTGGTCGGGGGCATTTACCTTGGTTGCGGGAACATCTCCATTGTGGGGCGTGCAGGAGGCAGCTGATAGATGTCTCTCTCTCTCATCAATGTTTCTGACTCTCTATGCCTCTCCCTTCCTCTCTGTAAAAAAATCAATAAAATAAAAATTTTTTTCACTCTTTAATTCTCACGATAGCGCTGCAAAGCAGGGGGATACGGTGGGAAGGGCCAGTCCTGGGTTCAGGTGCCGACTCTGCCACCTCCTGCAGCTAATTCTCTCCGAGCCACAGTGTCCTCAGATTAAGCCCTGAGCTGAGGCTGGTTTGGCTCCGTGGATAGAGCATCGGTCTGCGGACTGAAAGGTCCCAGGTTCGATTCCGGTCAAGGGCATGTACCTTGGTTGCAGGCATATCCCCAGTAGGGGGTGTGCAAGAGACAGCTGATTGATGTTTCTAACTCTCCATTCTTCTCCCTTTATCTCTAAAAAATCAATAAAATATATATTTTTAAAAAATTAAGCCCTGAGATGATAATATACAGAGCTGATGGCAGAAAAATCTTGGGCACATGGCATAACAGCTATTCTTTTTTTTATTATTTAAATTCTTTATTGTTTAAAGTATGACATGAGTCTCCTTTTCCCCCCATTGATCTCCTCTGGCTGCTCTTACCCCCCACCTCAGCACATGCTCTCACCCCCCTACTGTCTGTGTCCATTGGTTGTGCTCACATGCATGCATACAAGACCTCTGGTTGATCTCTTACCCCTCACGCCCCACCTTCCCTCATAGGTTGGACAGTCTGATCAATGCTCTGTGTCTCTGGTTCTATTTTTGTTCATCGGTTTATGTTGTTCATTATATTCCACGAATGAGTGAGATCGTGTGATATGTATCTTTCACATAAAAAGGCGGGCTTATTTCACTTAGCATAATGCTCTCCATATCCATCCATGCTGTTGCAAATGGTAAGAACTCCTTTTATTTATTTATTTATTTTTACCGCAGTGTAGTATACCATTGTGTAGATGTACCACAGTTTTTAATCCACTCATCTGCCGATGGGCACCTAGGCTGTTTCCAAATCTCAGCTATGGTGAATTGTGCCGCTGTGAACATAGGGGTGCACATATCCTTTCTGACTGGTGTTTCTGTTTTCTTGGGCTATATTCCTAGAAGTGCAATTACTGCGTCAAATGCGAGTTTTTGTTTTAATGTTTATTGTCATCGGCTCATTTTTTTAAAATCTTTTTTTATTAATTTTTTATACATATCTCCCAATTGCCCCCCTCCCTCCCCGGCATACCCCAACCCCCCAGTGTCAATGTTCATTGGTTATGCTTATATGCATGCATACAAGTCTTTTGATTGATCTCTTATCTACCTCACCTAACTTTAATCTTCCTGCTGTAATTTCACAGTCTGATGCTTTACTACCTCTGTATCTATCCTTTTGTTCATCATGTCATCGGCTCATTTTTGAAGATGAGAAACGTGACACAGAGAGGCACAGTGGTTTGCCCAAGGTCACACAGCTGGTAACGGACAGGGCAGGAACCTGACTGCAAGGCCCCCCCCCCCTTTCCAATCTGCCCCCCCTGTGAGCAGGAAGCCGAGAAGTAATTGCCCATCGATGGAGTGCCACATGCTTATGGAGGCTGCAGGCGTCCTCGCGTGGGAGGGACCGCCCGGGAGAGCCAGGGAAGACGTGGGGTCTCGCCGGCGAGGACACAGATAACGGTGGGTGAACCACACCGGCGTGGGCAGGGACAAAACCCAAAGGGAGGAAGCAGATGCAGCCCCTGGCCGCCGCCTGCTCACCTGCGGCCAAACACTGCCCCCTGCCGGCCGCCGGGGTGGCCGCGGGCTGCCCCAGGCTGGAACCACCAGGCTGGAGAGCTCACTACACCGGCAGGAGCCCTGGGGACCATGCCCCCTGTCCCGTAACAAGGCCCAGGTCTGGAGAAGTGGCTGCATCTCGAGACCTCGGTGCCCACCTGAACCACCTAGGGCAGCGGTTGGGGGTCAAACGACCCTTTCACAGGGGTCGCCTAAGACCATCGGAAAATGCAGGTATTTACATCACGATGCATCACAGTAGCAAAATGTCATGGTTGGGGGTCACCACCCCATGAGGAGCTGTAGGCAAGGGTCTCGGCCTTAGGAAGGTTGAGAACCACTGACCTAGGGTGATGCCGCATCTCCCCTCTCGCTCACTCAGCCTTTGACCGGAAGGGGCCAGAGCGGAGGATTTTGCCTGCAGGGTCCCCCCACCCTGGGCGTCTCCTGGGTCTTCCCTTGTCGTCGCCCAACATCTCACCCCGTTTGGGGACCTGAGCGCTGCCAGCCTCACCCTGCTTAGGATACCATCCACCTGGGAGCTGCACCTGACCTGGCGTGGAGCGTCTTCACCAATTCTGGGCCAAATGCCACTTGGTCTCCGGCCGAGGGGACTCTGTGGCAGACGCCACCAAATGCAGCTGCACCTGGTTCCTCCTCCTGGCACCCACGGCCCTGGGTCTAGAGGGGTTCATGCTGCCAGCCCTCACCACTCTTTAGGCCAGTAAGCACTAAAGTGGGGGTTTGGGCTTCTCCCCCACTTTGTCTCATCCCCTTCCACCCTGCTGTCCACCTTCCTTGGCCAGAACTGCTAAAAAATATGAATTAAATGTTAGTATTTCAGCTTTCGGTTTTAACGCGGTCTTGATCTTCTTTGCTCTCTGCAAAATGGATGGAGTCAAATACTCTGAGAACCTCATATCCCTGCATTTCTTAATCTAAGAGGGTCCCTTGCGGGAGCAATCTGCAGGAGACCTTTTTTTTGCAATTTAGCCAAACATCAGACACGGCCAGCGAGCACACTGGAGATGTGACATCTGTCTCACATAATACTTAGAAGTTGGCGAGACAGCAGACAACAGAGGACAAGCCCAGTGGCATCTGGAGGGAGGGCTGGGGCGGGTGGAGTGGAGGGGGTTCCCTAGCCTTCTGTGCAGGGTTTTGCATTTTACTCTCTGACTTGGCTAAAAACAAAGAAGACAGGTTTGTTAGCAATTCAACGGTATTGATTGAGGAGGCAGGACTGTAAAACTTCTCAATGAGCTGGGATTACCGTTAGAAAGGAAGAGAGGTTTCACCTGTAGGGATTGGAGTCAAGTCTTTTTCTTTTAAAATATATTTTAATTGATTTTTACAGAGAGGAAGGGAGAGGACTAGGGAGTTAGAAACATCAATGAGAGAGAGACATCCATCAGCTGCCTCTTGCATGCCCCCTACTGGGGATGTGCCCACTACCAAGGTACATGCCCTTGACCGGAATCGAACCTGGGACCTTTCAGTCCACAGGCTGACGCTCTATCCACTGAGTCAAACCGGTTTTGGCAAATCCTTTTTCTTCTCAAATCAAGAGGAGTCCTCATCTGGGAGGGAAGAGCTCTGACTCAACTAGGATTTCCTTGGAAAAAGGAGGGCGGGTGGGGGGGTAGGTTGGCAGAGTTGGCCTGGCACTGGGCGTGAGAGAGCCTGCAGCCCCGTTGTCTGCAAGTGCATGTAGCTGAGCCTAATTGGCCACACTCACATGTACAGAGTGTAAAGAACGTTCCAGCGCACCTGCAGTCATCTGAACTCCACTCTGAGGCAGGCCAGGCAGCCCTCGCCATCCTCGTTTCCGGTAAGGAACTTGGAACTGGAAGCTCAGGGAAGTAAAGAGTATAGCTTGCCCGGTTGGCGTGGCTCAGTGGTTGAGCATCGACTTATGAACCAGGAGGTCATGGTTCGATTCCCAGTCAGGGCACATGCCTGGATGGTGGGCTCCATCCCCAGTGTGGGGCATGCTGGAGGCAGCCAACCAATGATTCTCTCTCATCGTTAATGATCCTGTCTCTCTTCCTCTCCCATCAGATTACCTCCCTTTCATTATCAATTAGATCTCTACTCTGAGTGGTCTTCCCTGACCTTCCTAGTATTGTCTCCATCCCCAGCAATATGCCTCCCTCTGTGGCACCGTCACCTGAACGTGTCTTGTTTACTTGTGTCCACATGTTTACTGTCTGTCTCCCCTCAAGAATGCCAGGCATTTCTTGTGTCCCCCGGTGTCCCAGGGCCTAGAATAAGACCTAGCATTAAATCAGGTGCTCCATTAAAATGTTCGACTGAATGGCCGAAACTGGTTTGGCTCGGTGGCTAGAGCATCGCCCTGGGGACTGAAAGGTCCCAGGTTCAATTCTGGTCAGGGGCATGTATGTTGGTTGCAGGCATATCCCCAGTAGGGGGTGTGCAGGAGGTGGCTGGTCGATATCTCTCTCATCATTGATGTTTCTAACTCTATCCTTCCCCTCCCTTCCTCTCTGTAAAAAAAAAATCAATAAAAAACATATTAAAAATGTTTGAATGAATGAACTGGAACAGTGGTTCTCAAATCTGGCCCACAGACTCCGTGGGGTCTCTAGACTTTTCCAGGGGGCCAGTGAAATCAAGAACTGAATCATAATGTGTCTTTTCACTGCACTGACATTGGACAGTTTTCAATGATGGGGCAAGAGCTGTGGCAGATAAAGCTGCTGTGGCCCCAAATGGAACTAGCAGTCAGTGCATTCCTCATCCCCATACACTGATGGTTTCCCCTAAGAATGTCCCTGATGCCTGGCCACCGTGATTCAGTGGGTGAGCGTTGACCTATGAACCTGGAGGTCACAGTTCGATTCCCAGTCAGGGCTCATGTCAGGGTGTGGGCTCAGTCCCCAGTGGGGGGCATGCTGGAGACGGCTGATCAATGATTTTCTCTCATCATTGATGCTTCTATCTCTCTCTCCCTTTCTCTCTGAAATTAATAAAAACATATTTTAAAATGCTGCTATGATGGATGAGTAAGACACTGCCCTAGTTTTCTGGAAGGTCATAGCCCAGCTGAAAGTCAATTGGTGAAAGTTGGGGGAGCCAGATTTCTACTAGATCAGCCACTTGCTGTCCCCTCCTAATTCTCCCCAAATCCTTAGTTTCAGAACCAACGCAGCAGCTACTGCAACTTTAAATAAAGGAAAGGTTTCAGGACAAGCAGTCCAAACGCCCTGGCAGAGTTCTCTGCACCTGGAAACATGTGGCTTTCTGAGCACGGAGCGCCCTCTAGTGTCTGTCTACAGTACGGCAGGTCCAAAGAGGAACTACAGAGATGCCTGTTGACCGCCAAGAGTTTCTCCCCTTAGGTGAGCGCTGATTATGGACAAGCTACTTTCAGGTATCTGCTGCAAGAAACAGCACTGCCAGGTCACAGAGGAATAAATCACACAGCTGCCAACATTTCTGAGCACTCACTATATCCCAGGCCTTATATTAATTACCTTACCTTGCTTACCCAAGAGGCAAACACTATTATTATTGTTGTTGTTATTTCCAGTATACAGTGAAGAAACTCAGGCAGGTGAGACAGCCAACTAGAGGCAGAGCCAGGATTCAATCCAAGTGGTCAGACTCCATAACTATGCTGCTATTATTGTTGTTGTTGTTGTTATTATTATTATTGGCTTATTGTCAAGGAGAAGTACTAGCCACAGGCAATACCAAGACAATTCTAGTGAAACTTCTCCTGTTTACTGGCAAGAATTTAATTTATATAACTCTGGCAGATTTATGTTGAAACATCAAGGATGGAATGAGAATGAGCCTTTCTTTGGTTTGTAATGAAAGGATATAAAGAATCTAAACTGGCCGAGACCGGTTTGGCTCAGTGGACAGAGCGTCGGCCTGAGGACTGAAGGGTCCCAGGTTTGATTCCGGTCGGGGGCATGTACCTTGGTTGCGTGCACATCTCCACTGTGGGGCGTGCAGGAGGCGACTGATCGATGTCTCTCTCTCATCAATGTTTCTGACTTTCTATCTCTCTCCCTCCCTCTCTGTAAAAAAATCAATAAAAAATATATTTAAAAAAAAGAATCTAACCTGGAGTTTTCAAACTGAGGCTGTAACTCATTGATGAGCTGTATAAAACTTGATACAAAATAGATCAGAAAACACTAGAATGTACTGTCATGACCCAGTATTCTCCCCGTGACATATGAATATGAATATATACGGGGATGATAAAAAAACACTGGGAAACTTTCGATCCAGGTATGTTCCTGTGCACCCAGAACTAACAGTCAAGCCATTTCTGTCCAGGTGAAGCTTCCTTTTGTGTCCTGAGACCCCAATAATCCCATGTCACAACGTCTTTCCCCTCTTCTGAGTCATTAGTTTTCTTTGAGTGACCCCCACTGCCATAAATGTCACTGTGGGTCTAAATTAATTTCTCCTTGCCATAGTCCCTCCCCCACCATTCTGTTTTGGAAATGAAGAACTGAGCCCTTTTATTCTTTTATGATAGGACCTGTGGTTAAAAATAGCAAGTTGATTTTTAAAATCTAATTTGGTATCCGGTAACTATTTTTTCTCTAAACTTTAGGAGTTGGAGTCAGCCTCCTCTGTGATGGTACATTGAAAGGCAGACATCAACTAGTCCTGACTGGTATTTGTATTTTAGAGAAGATAAGAAATGTGTCCCAGTTCACACGGTTCATAAGAGGAAGGCCTGGGATTAGAACACAGGACAGTCTGACTCCAGGACAGCAAGCTTACAACCACTATGTTACGCAAAAGAATCAGAGCTGAGAGGACACAGGCAGGGTCTGGGATGCTGATGAACTGGGAAGAGCAAGAGTGTGTGTTGAGTTGTAGGAGCTGCTACATTATCGAGATGCTTGTCTTCCAGCTGTTGGAGGCCCGTGACAGTGGGTCGGGTGATGCTTGGTATTTGTGCCCTGATCTGTGGCACTGAGGGTATATGTGTGGCAACGTGAAACACTGGGAGAGGGTTCCCAACAACTCTGAGATGTTTATTATTCACATAATGGAGGTAGGAACTGAGGTTCAGGTTGGTTTACAGAGAGTAAATAGCTGAGATGTAAGTCAGGTTGTAAAAAGTGTAACAGTATTTGCAGGCTTACTCCATGACAGGAACATGTAATGATATTTCCATATATTATCTTAGGTAACTGTCTCAAGGAATTACCTGCATTTTAAAGCCAAGAAAACGGGTTCAGAGCAGTTAAGATGCCTGAGGTTACACAGTAAGTGCGGAGCCGTAAGTCAAACTTTGGTCTCCCTGACTCTAAACACCTTGCTTTTCACCACTCTAAGGTAAAACCAGAGAATGTCTGACCTTCTCCTGAGTCGCAGAAACAAAGTAAATTATAAATAAGTAGATAGATAGATAGATAGATAGTGAGGCTGGTGTGGCTCAGTGGTTGAGAGTTGACCTATGAACCAGGAGGTCACGGTTTGATTCTCTGTCAGGGCACCTGCCGGAGTTGTGGGCTGGAACCCCAGTGTGGGGTGTGCAAGAGGCGGCGATCAATGATTCTCTCTCACCATTGATGTTTTTATGTCTCTCTTTTCCTCCATTCCTCTCTGAAGTCAATAACAATATATTTTTTTAAAAAAGGGAAAAAACCTCATAGCCATAAAAGAGTCAAAGTGGTAAATACCCAATAAATATCGACTATTATTTACTCCAAGTTTCTATGGCTGCATAACAACTCACCCCCAAGCCTGGCCTGGTCCTAGACCTCCTTGCTGAAATGAACATGGTATCTACAGGTCAGATCAAAACTTGATCTAGTAGCATATACCACCTGAAGGAGGGGGTAGCCTCCCCTGCCCTCAGTTCCTGGCCAAATACCACAGAACTGGAGGGGGTCATTTCTCCCCCACACCCCTTGGCTACTTGGGGAGCCCCCTGGAATCAACTAGGTGAACAGCAAAAGGGGGACCCATCTATGTTAAGGATGGCAGCACAATCATCGTCCCCGATAAGCCTTGCTTTCTCTCTGTGCCTGTCAACCCTGAAGAGACATCTCTGGCAGAGGACAGTTCTCAAGGGTCCACACCATTGGCCAAATGTCAACAGTCATCTTAGCAATAGAGGCCAACCGTTGGCATCATCCGCACATTCTTTTTCAGACCTTCAGGCCATTGCCCATGACCTAGCTATCTGGTCCAACAGTGAGGACAGTAACAACAGCTCTTTATTCAAAGTCACCCCCTTTGGGGTGAAGAACTACTGGGATGCCCTTGTTTCACAGATAACCAAAAATAAAAAGCAAGGTCAGACGTATCTTTGCACATCCTAAAGCCTCAATGCAAGGCTCACCAAGACACTAGCCTCTTCAAAGCTCCAGACGTTATTGAGAGTGACCAGGGCATTCATTTCTAAAAATACATAAAACGGGGTCTTTGAATAGGCATTCAATAGAATTTTCACCTCCATTACTGGCTTCAGGCTGGAGGCCTCATAAAACATCATAGTGGCTTACATAGAAAAGTTCAAATATAATGAAATGACACATTTTAGCTAGTCAAACATCCACAGGGGTGAATTGTAATAGAGTCCATGTTTGTTAATGGGCTTGATCATCTTTTCACATGGGTATTGGCTCATAAGGTAGGCAATAAAAGAATTCTCGATAAATTTAAAAGGATTGATGTTATACAAAGTATGTTTTCTGACCAAAGCAGAATTAAAGCCAAAATCTATAACAGATTTGACAAATCATTAAAACTTATGAAAATTACAACATACTGAGCTTGTGTCTTTTTAAAAGTATGTTTGTGTTGTTGACAGTATTACAGATGTCCCCCATTTTCTCCCCTTTTGCTCCCTCTACTCAGTCCCTCCTCTCTGATGCCACCCACCCCGCCCCACCTTTACCTCACTATTGTCTGTGTGGATGGGCTATGCATATACGTATATAAATGCTTCAGTTTACTTCTTCCTGTCCCCCTCCCCTCTGAGATGTATCAGTCTGTTTCATGCCTCCATGACTATGGACTTATTTTGTTGGTGCATTTATTTTGTTCATTAGATTCTACAAATAAGTGAGATCATTTGATATTTGTCTTTCTGTGTCTGTCTCATTTCACTTAGCACCATAATCTCCAGGTGTACCATACATGTACCATAGCTATTTTTTTTTTTTAACAATTCATCTATTGATGGACACTTGGGCTGTTTTCAGATCTTGGCTATGTAAATAATACTGCTGTGAATATAGATGTGCATATATTCTTTCTGATGTGTGTTTTATGATTCTTAGAATATTTTCCCAGAAGTGGGATTGCTGGGTCAAACAGCAATTTCCATTTTTAATTTTTTGAAGAAACTCCATGTTGTTTTCCCTGAGTTTATATCTTAAGAAGTTAGGCCCTGGCTGGTTTGGCTCAGTGGATAGAGCATCAGCCTGCAGAATGAAGGGTCCAAGGTTCAATTCTGGTCAAGGACACATGCCCAGGTTGTGGGCTCGATCCCCAGTGGGGGGCATATGGGAGGCAGCCAGTCAATGATTCTTTCTCATCATTGATGTTTCTGACTCTCCCTCTCCCTTCCTCTCTGAAATATATATATATTAGAAAAAAGTAAAAGAGTAAATTACACTTAGAGTAAACTGAAGGAAGGAATTATATATATATATATATATATATATATACACACACACATATATATATATATATATATATATATATATATATATATGGCTAAATTGACTCGTGCATGTGCGATACATATAAAGCTCTTGCTGGTGCCAATCGCACACATGTGTTGTGATCTGTCATTGTCGATTGTGAATTTGGTTGACACTTGTATTATAGAAAAAGGGTGATAGCGATATTAAAGTAGTTCTTATAATTAACTTTCTTTCAATGTGCACAAATCTGTGCACCAGGACACTAGTAATAAATATAAAAGTTGAAATCAATGAAATAGAAAATGTATAAACAATAAAAAATATCAATGAAACAAACACTACAAAACAAAGATCAATAAAACCTTACAAGGCAAAAAGGGCTTTGCAAATGTGATCAAGGACACTGAGATGGAGAGATTATCTTGAATTACTCAGGAAGGACCAATCTGATCACATGGGCCTTTAAAACTGGAGAAACTTTCCTAACTGAGCAGAGAGATGAAACCAAAGAAGAAAAGGAAATTTGGCCCTGGCTGGCATGCTCAGTGGTTAGAATATCAGCCCCCACACACAAAATGGTCCAGGTTCGATTCCCAGTCAAAGGCACATGGATTCGCTCCCCACTCCTCGTCTGGGTATGTGAGGGAGGCAACCAATCGGTGTGTCTTTCTCACATGGATACTTCTCTCTCCCCCCTTCCACTCTCTCTGAAAAGCAATGGGAAAAATATAACAAAAACAACAACCAAAAAAGGAAATTTGGAGCAGAAGAGGTACTTGAATGGCCACTGGTGGCTTTGAAGATGAGGAAATGAGGCAGGATAAGAAGTCAGGAGCCAAAACCGGTTTGGCTCAGGGATAGAGCGTCAGCCTGTGGACTGAGAGGTCCCGGGTTCGATTCCGGTCAAGGGCATGTATCCTGGTTGTGGGCACATCCCCATTGGGGAGTGTGCAGGAGGCGGCTGATCGATGTCTCTCATCAATGTTTCTAGCTCTCTACCCCTCTCCCTTCCTTTCTGTAAAAATGAATAGAATATATTTTTCAAAAAAAAGAAGAAGAAGAAGGCAGGAAAATGCCCTGGCAATTGGAATGGGGAAGCTGAGACAGATGGCTGATTCAGATTGGTTATTGATTAGGAGGAGTTACACGGGAGACTTCAGTTAGGCTGGAAATACCTTGATCCAGATGGTGTTATACATGTGCAGGTAGTCAAAAATACATTAAGTCATACACTGAATATTAACACCCTTTGCTGTGTTTACATTATCAATAAAATGTAAAGAAAATAGAAAAATAGATTCAACCATGGAAATACAACTTCACTTGATCCTATTTCTACATTCAGGTTTAAGTGGCTTAGAGAATAAAATCACTGGGATGCTTCCCTCCCGCTCCTGTCAGTACCGGCTCACCATAGCCTGCAAACCAGGTCAGGATGCAAAGACTAACACATCACCCAGCCTGCTCCTCCATGATAAGAGGAAATAAACAGACCGGAAGAGGTGCGGGCTGGAGTTCCACAAGGAGTTAGTGGCAGAACCAGCCGAGGACTCAGATCTCAGACACCCCCCATTCTACTCCTGGGCAACTGTTGGCAAGAAAGGGCTGGGCACGTGGGCATGGTGGGCACGGTGGGCATGGGTGGGTGGCCAGGCCAGTCCATGGTGGCAGAGGAGGATGAGGCAGATTTCAGGCCAGGCAGGTAGGGCCACTCCTAGTGACCAGCCAGCTGGGAGTGGGGGAGCCGGATCGCCAGCAATCTGTGGCAGTATGGCTGATGTTAAGTAAGTCGGGACTTCTCTTTGGGTCTCAGGGAGAAGTAAAGAGAAGAGCCTGTGGTTTCAAGAGGACACTCAAGGAACCCAGAGGGCAAAAAACAAAATAAAACAAAACGTAAGAAAAACCAACAAAAAACAACAACAAAAAAACCTAACAAAAAATCAGCAGAGACTGGTTTGGCTCAGTGGATAGACCGTCTGTCTGCAGACGGAAAGGTCCGGGGTTCGATTCCGGTTGGGGGCCTGTACCTTGCTTGTGGGCACATCTCCACAGTGGGGCGTGCAGGAGGTGGCTGATGGATGTCTCTCTCTCATCGATGTTTCTGACTTTCTATCTCTCTCCCTTCCTCTCTGTAAAAATCAATAAAATATATTTAAAAAAAAAAATCAAAACCCCCAAATCGCCAAGGGGATCTAGGGGCTGGGATGGGAAGTGAAACTTGCAAGCCCTGCCTTTGACCTTGGCCAAGGTCGTCCCTCTGGTCTCACTCCTCCGTGCCTTCCCCGGAGGAGGGTCCCGTTTAAGGCCGGGGGAGCAGAGGAAAGGACAGGCTGAAGGGCGGCCCTCAGCCGGGGCTGTCCCCCAGGCCAGGCCGGACGGAGCCCCGACAGGCGTGGGGTGCAGGAAGTCTCCCCGCGGCAGCATCAAACCGGAGACTGGCGACCACCGGGCGAGGAACCCGATGGGGGCGGGGGCCGGAGGTGGGGCGGGGAGCAGGGAGCCGGAGGAGGGTCCCCGGCTCTCCCCGCCCCCTCAGGCTCTGCGCTCTCCAGGGGGATGGGTGGCCTCCGGCGGAGGGTCTCGGCGCCCCCTCCCCTCCCAAGCCTCCTCTCGCCTCGCCCCTCTCACACCCCACCTCCCGAGGACAACTTGTCGCTGGCTTCCCAAGCTGGGGCTTCTTCCTGTCCCCCGACCCGCTTTCCTTTTGTCTGTGTCTGCACTTGACGGTTCCTGAGCTTGGCCTCTCTCTCTCTCTCTCTCTCTCTCTCTCTCTCTCTCTCTCTCTCTCTCTCTCT
>PVJN01018184.1:0-38727 GCA_004026805.1 Lasiurus borealis
TGAAGTTCATCTATGTGGTACCTGATTTCAGTGCTTCTTCCCTTGATGTGGCTGAATAATATTCCATTGTAGGTATGCGCCATAATTAGTTGACTCATCCATCCACGGATGGACACTTGAGGTGTTTTTACCCTTTGGCTATTGTGAACGGTGCTGCCGTTAACATTGCGATGTACCTGAGCCCATTTTCAAATCTCCTTGGTATACACCTGGGTGTGGAATTGCTGGGTCATGTGGTAATTCTATGCTTAAGTTTTTGAGGATCTGAACTTCATGTGAGTGGTTTTATGGTTCTCCTATCACACTATTTCACCATGAGGACAAATGAAATATCAGGCAATGGACTAGAGTCTCACTATTTATTTAGTTTTTAAATTCTCACCCGAAGATATTTTTCCATTGATTTTTTAGAGAGAGTGGAAGGGAAAGAAAAAAAAAAAATCAGTGTGAGAGAGACACATTGATTGGTCACCTCCCGCAAGCTCTCTGACCAGTGCTAGGGATCGAGTCTGCAGCCCAGGTGCATGCCCTGGACCAGGAATCAAAGCGGGACCCTTCAGTCCCAGGACCGGTGCTCTAACCACTGAGAAAGTCAGCCAGGACTCCCCCATGTAGTTTTATGCTCTTCTGTCTTTGTCTTCACAGCCTTCATCGTTTTTGAAGAGGGGGCCCCACATTTTCGTTTGGCACTGGGCCCCCTGAATTATGTTGATGACCTGTCAGGAATTGGTGGTTTCTATCTTCTACCTATCCCGCACCCTAAGCATGCGATTCTAAAATGAGCACATAAAAAGATCATGTCTGTCACCCAACGTGGAAGGATTCCAAAATGTGGGTGGCTGCTAAATAGGATGGTAATGGGATGACTCAACTGTCTTTAAAAACGCAGGCTATAGGCTAAAGGCAGACCGAGTTTCCATAAATGAATTTGCTGCACCCACTATGATTGGCCTGAGAAATGAACTAAAATAAAATAAAATAAAATAAAATAAAATAAAATAAAATAAAATAAAAAGCCATTGCAGGAAACAAAGCCCAAATAATGAGAAACAGCACATTGAATGAGCGCAAGTACAGTTCTAGGGGTGCCGGAGGGGAAGAATTTCCTGAGGCCCCGGGAGGATGGGGTTTCAGGGAAAGCTTTATGGATGACGTAAAATTCAGAGGGTTCCCCTCCAAGGTCCCGTGTCTCCCCGTCTCGCCCCGGAAGAAGCCCCGTCTTGTCTTCAGCAGGCCGGAATGAAGGCACCGCTCAGAATTTCTGTTTCATGTTCAAGTCCACTCCAGTCCTGCATCGGGCCAGCTGAGCTTGTGTTCCGGCTGCAGTCCATTGTGTGTGTGTGTGGGGGGGGGGGGCGCATGGCCTGGGACAGGCATCTGCTTAAGGCCACAGGCTATGGACACAGAACAGAGGAGCATCTGGGTGAGGACGGGTCACAGGGCAAGCGACAAGAAGAAGACAAAAGCAAACAAGCACAAGAGAAAGAGGAAGGGACTCCTGGGGGATTTTAAGCTTCCAAGATTCTGCGCGGTTCTGATGGGGTCCAGCCCCTAACCAAGCCAGGGCTCCCCCCAGGCTACACTGACAGGCAAGCACCGCCCCTGCGCCACTCTGACTTCTACTGCGCATGTGCTTATCTCCCCCTTCTCTTCCCAACCATCTGCAGGATGGGGGAAGGGGGGTGTTAATCCCTGGGAGGAGCAATGCTGCGCGAAGCTGTGGTTTCTCCATCTGCTTTCTTCCCTTCACTAATGTTAATAACTAATACTAATATTAATAACTAGCAAATTACAATAACAGCTCCCTGTGCTATTCAAGAAAAAGTGGGAGGCTTCAGCTCTTAGGGCAGCGGTTCTCAACCTGTGGGTTGCGACCCCTTTGGGGGTCGAACGACCCTTTCACAGGGGTCGCCTAAGACCATCAGAAAATGCAGATATTTACATCACGATGCATCACAGTAGCAAAATGTCATGGTTGGGGGTCACCACCACATGAGGAACTGTATGCAAAGGTCGAGGCCTTAGGAAGGTGGAGAACCACTGTCTTAGGGATCTGAGTAGACCCGGGCAGTGAATGCTCCCTGGGCTCGGAAGGGCCTGGTAAAGTTGAGAGCAGACACCGTCTCCAGCCATGAACTTGAACTCGGAGTGCTTGTGCAATCGGCTGCTAAGCCTTTCCCTCATGTTTTGGTTACAATGGAGATCAGGCTTCGTGGGTTCAAGGAAAAAGAAACATGTTCCCCGCAAACCTCAGCCCCGCCCCGCCCTTTCTGGTCTCAGCAGCAAGAGGAGGGTCTGGATTTTGTCCTCAGATGCGAGTCAACGGGTTTGCAGTTCGGGATGGAATCCGCCGGCCAGAAAGCGGACGGGGCCTCCTTATCTGCCCCATCTGCTGGCTCTGGACCACCGCGGGCAATCGCTCAGTTGTGATGCCTTTAAGGAAACCACGATCACACCCGTCCCCCGAACTTGCCTCAGTTAAACAATCTACAGGAGGGCAGAGGAGCTGGTGGCCGCTGTATTTACTACAAGTGGCTCTGAGTTGTATCCTAGGCGACGGGCCCTCCCGGACAGTGAGCCGCCGAACATTCCCGGCGATGAGTTTATGTCATTAATTACACGGCGCGTTGCAAGGAGACATCGTAAACGGCCACTGACACTTTGGCAGCAGGCAGCGATTTGGGGTGTAACCTACATCAGGAGGAGCCAAGTTGGATACCGAAAGCGGGAGCACCCACTTTTGTAGGGAAAGAAGAGTGGAGGGAGGCATGGGGTGATGGTGAGAAATAGAACGTGTTTGTATTCTTTTAAAAAATATATTTTTATGGATTTCAGAGAGGAAGGGAGAGGGGGAGAGGGAGAGAAACATCAATGCTGAGAGAGAATCGTGGATCGGCTGCCTCCTGCATGCTCCACACTGGGGATCAAGCCCACAACCCAGGCATGTGCCCTGATCCGGAATTGAACCTCGACCTCTTGGTTTCTAGGTCAACACTCAACCACGGAGCCACGCCAGCAGGGCTATAATTGCTTTTTAAAAGCACTTGCCTGTCTCCCCCACTGGAATGCACTGCTTGCGGGTAGCTATCTCATTATACTGGCCACGGTGTCCCCAGAGTCCAAGTACAATGCTTGGCACACAATAAATGCTTAATAAACATTTCCTGAGCATTAGCTGGTGGAATAGGCCAAATAGAGACTCTGTTAAGATCGTTTATAGCCCAACAAGTATAGCAGAGGGTTAGGCATAGCCCTGGAATACTTGGTCTTGCATCAGTTCTGTCTCTACTTGTTACTTAATTTGTCGGTTCCTCGGTTTTACAGTCTTTAAGTTGGGTACATTAATGAGATCTATCTTATAACACTGGAGAGTTTAAATGGGTTAAATCTCAGAACATTGCCTGGAAAATGGTAGGCATTCAACTGTGCTGACTCGCTTCGATATTTAAAAAAATGTGCTAATGACTCATTTCCATGTTCTTGCAGCTCTGTTCCCTCCCCACTACTTCCCAACAAAGTCATCCTTCGATAAGATGTTTTCTCATAATTTTTATACAAGGGTGGGCAAAAGTAGGTTTACATTACCAGCCATCATTACCTAAAAGATAAGTCATGAGTAAGGATACAAAATAATAGCAATAATAATAATGCCAATAATTAACAAAGAAATAACAGTACAAGAATAAACTGTTTCATGTACCTCACAATTGTAGACCTATTTTTGCCTACTCCTGTGTATTCCATTATACTTAGATGAACCCTATTCTGGTATTAAATAGAAAAAGGACTTGCTTCTGCATGGCTGTGTTTGAGTAGATTTGGTTGACACCCCGTATTTTCCATGAATTCGAAATGGTAAGATGGGGGAACCAAGTCAGAATAACGAGTCATGGCTCTTTAAAAATGCACTTCCTGACATCTTCACACTAGAAAATGTCTGCACGCGTCCTTGTGGGAAAACCTGGAAGCGTATGATTATGTCACGTGTGTCTTGGTCCATTCTGCCGAGCACACCTCTTGTGATCTGGGAAGGTCTAACTGTGAATTGTACTTGACTTTCAGGGGAGAAGGACCCCCATGGTGATCTGACCTTGACCCAAGCAGCCCAGATCAGGAGGCCAGTGGAGGGGACCTGGGCGTAGTAGGTGAGTGTTTGTGGGTGTTTGTGAGTGTCTGGCACAAATTCATTCACTGGTGTGCCCTGCGGTGGGGCTCTCTGGGGGGACTCTGAGAGGCTAGGCAATGGTCACCCCTGAACTCCATTTACCAACATCTGCTCGTCTCGCTGGTAAACCATCTCCTTCCTTTCTTCACGTGTTATCGACTCCCCCCAAAACACCCAGTGGCACTATTGACTGAGGAAAGGAAAGGATAAGAAGCATTGCAGACAGAATGGGCTGAATTGTGTAAAGAGAAAAAATCAGCCCGGCCAGTGTGGCTCAGTGGTTGAGCGTCGATCTCTGAACCAGGAGGTCATGGTTAGATTCCTTGTTGGGGCACATGTCTGGGGTGCGGGCTCCATCCCCAGGGTGGGGCGTGGAGGTGGCAGCTGATCCATGATTCTTTCATTGTTGATGTTTCTCTCTCTCTCTCCCTCTCCCTTCCTCTCTGAAATCAATAAAAATATATTTTAGAAAAAACAAATTCTTGGATGAGAATTTAAAAAATAATAACAAAGTTAGCTCAGTCAGTCACCAAGGGGGACTATCCACCTTCTCACCAGATGAACCAGCGCCATTTCCTCTCTCTAAGAGAAGGGAGAAGGTTTGATTTTGTAGAAGCTCCTCCTCCTCGGGTAGAAGATTCCTTTGGTAAAGACGTTTCCACTTTCTAACACACTTGTCTGCTTTGGGGAAAGGTGTTTGGTGGCTAAAGAACCACTTGTTTTTTTAAAAAATATATTTTACTGATTTTTTACAGAGAGGAAGGGAGAGAGAAAGTCAGAAACATCGATGAGAGAGAGACATCGATCAGCCACCTCGTGCACGCCCCACAGTGGAGATGTGCCCGCAAGCAAGGTACATGCCCCCAACCGGAACGAACCTGGGACCTTTCAGTCCGCAAGCCTATGCTCTATCCACTGAGCCACACCGGTCTCAGTGAGAACCACTTATTTTTGAAGCTCTCGTGTGGGAAACAATAGTTCAAACACTGAAAGCATTGGATAGCCACCGAACCTTTTGAAGGCTATAGCGTCTGTACAAACTCAAACTAAGAAGACACGGCTTTCCAGGCTGGTTAGTGTTTTTACAGAAAAGCCCTTTATGGTAAGAGCAGTTCTACTGGCTCCTTGGATTTCTGCTCTGACCGAAGCGTCTCCTTCCCCCGCTGGTTCTATCCAATTTGTCCAGGCTCCTGTGTGTGTGTGTGTGAGTGTGTGTGTGTGTGTGTGTGTGTGTGTGTGTGTGTGTGTGTGTTAGAGGCCTGATGAATGAATTCATGCATAGGTGGAGTCTGTGCATGAATTCGTGCATGGGTGGGGTCTGGCCAGTCTGGTCAGTGGGAGGAGAAATGGGCAGTTGGCCCACCTGCCTGCTGGTCGAACGCCTGGTAGATGGGACAATTTGCATATTAACCATTTTTTATATAGACCATACACTGAGGGGCCAGATTATTATGCGTTCAGAGATCATCATCATCTGGCCCCTCAGTGTATATTGTTACTCATTTCAAAGAGGAAAGAAGAGGGAGAAAGAGAAACATCAGTGATGAGAGAGATTCATTGATCGGCTGCCTCCTGCACAACCCCTACTGGGGATCCAGCCCACAACCCGGGCATGTACCCTTGACTGGAATCGAACCCGGGATCCTTCAGTCCACAGGCTGACACTCTATCCACTGAGCCGAAGCAGCCAGGGCTGAGCGACCACTATTTCACTGAGACATGGAAGGAGGCTTAGGCTGGGGGCTGGGGGCTGGGGAGGCCAGGCCACCCTGTGGGCATGGTGTCTTCGCCAGCCCGGGCGAGCGCTCACTGGCAGCGCTTGAGAGGACTCTCGGCGTGTTTACTTGGTGGGTCTTCTCGTTGCCTCACTTCCAGCCAATCCGAGAGCTTGCAAAGATCTCTGGGAGGAAAACGGGCTCATTTCAAAGCCTTTCCCTCATACTTGGAAGCCAGCTCTGCCTAGATTAAAAGTAGACAGGCTGTAAATCTGGGTTTACATAACGTCTGGCCCAGTTCCCATTGTCTTTGCGACACCGTTTGCAGCATGCAGGGGCCTTGTGGGTCGCAGGAGCCCCTGGTGTTTTCTGAGTGCAGAACCAACCCCGGGAGAGGGCAGAAGGACCTTCCAGTGCATGGCTTTTGTTGTTTTCTTTCTTCTTTTAAATGTCTTCTTCTTTTTTTTAAGTATTTTTATTAATTTCAGAGAGGGAGAGAGAGATAGAAACATCAGAATCATGATCAGCTGCCTCCTGCACGCCTCCCACTGGGGATCGAGCTGCAACCCAGGCATGTGCCCTTGACCGGAATGGAACCCAGGACCTTTCAGTCCACAGGCCAACACTCTATCCACTGAGCCGAAGCAGCTAGGGCTCAAGTATATGGTTTTGCTGCATTCCTTGTTACAGAAGAAACTGTTTTCCGTGCAGAAATGCTGCTTAGATATGAAGCCAGTTCATCAGCAGCCTGCCTGCCCAAGCCACGGTGCCGGTGCAAACTGGAAATAAATGGCATTGACCCAGATTCCCAGCAGTGGGGGCAATGTGGGGTACGGGAGTGATGCCTTCCCTCTCCCAGCCTCTTCACCAACCCCTCCATCCCAGGCCTCAAAAACACACTCAGCCCAGCCAGCGTTGCTCAGTGGTTGAGCGTGGACCTATGAACCAGGAGGTCACCAGTTCAATTCCCAGTCAGGGTACATGCCCGGGTTGTGGGCTCCATCCCCAGGGTGGGGCGTGCAGGAGGCAGTCAATCAATGCTTTTCTCTCATCATTGATGTTTCTCTCTCTCTCCTCCCTTCCTCTCTGAAAGCAATATATATCTCACTAAACCTCGAGAACACTAAGTTTCATGAAAATGCCAAATTCAGCTTGATCCAAATGCGCTCGCTCTTTCTCCAAAGATACACACTCCTGCACTGTTCCAGATTTGGAAATTCAACTTTGGGAAGGAAGGTTCCAGAGATCACCTTGGTTTGAGGGATACCCATGTGGCACATGACCTCCCCTCTGACAGCCTCAGCAGGCCAGCCTGGCGACCCCCAACCCCCGCTGGGTTGGCCACGTGCCTGCCCACGTTCCATTTGCAGCTCAGCCTCAGACCCCGTCGGCTTAAGTCTGCCCTTTGGAGGGCAGAGCCCGAGTGGAATCAGGGGAGGGTTAGCATCAGAGGTTTAATCACCGTTTCAGCCACGTGCGCCCAGAGCGGGCCGGGAGGATGGAATGCTTCCCCGTTAGTGCCATTAGCTTGGTACCTCGATGCTCCTTAAAGCTTTTAATGGTCCCCGCTAACTCAGAGCCCAACACCACCTGCCGCTGTGTGCAGCGAGAATGCTCCACCCTCCTCTAGCAGCGGCATGCCTAACAGTCCGCTTATTTTTGTTGTTGTTAATCCTTACCCCGGGATATTGTTTCCATTGATTTTTATTTTATTTTTTTAGACAGAATGGAAGGGAGGGCGAGAGATAGAGAGAGAGAAACATGGATGTGAAAGAGAGATACCCACTGGTGGTCTCTGACCCAGAGTCTGCAACTGAGATCCGTGCCCTTGGCCGGAATTGAACTTGTGACACTCTAACCACTGAGCCAAACCGGCTAGGGCAGTTCACTTATTTATTTATTTATTTTATCACATTCTGAGGTGTCTTTCTACCCTGCATAGAGTTTTTCTGCAATCCACAAGTTCACAGTTCCAGTTCAGCTTGCAATTGGGGTTTCCAGAAGTTTCCATTGGTCCCCTTAAGGGTGAGAAGGGAATGCCTTAGAGGTTGAGACAGAGAGCGGGTCACGAGGCCTGCCAGAGCGAAAATAAACCAAACCAAGGCCCTCGCTGCTCTTTCTCTGGCGCCCAAACTCTCGTCTGTAGGAACTTTCCAGTCTCTGTGCTCAGCCCGGTGTCTCTGTGAAGGCCGCTGGCGTGTCCCTCCCGTGTGCCTTTAAGCGCCCTGTCCACTTTTCGTCCAGCATGTGCCTCGGGTTTCTAATTGTGCCCACTGTCTGTCAGAGCTAGCGTCTCGCACCCTCTCCCGTAGCCTGCGGTCCCTGCGTGTATGCTTAGCTGGTCCTCAGCAGCCGCCGTGTCCTGTCATTCCCGGGGACGGGGTTTCCAGATGATTCTGTGGAGGGCTGCGCTGCGCATGGCATGTGCACAGCAGCCTTGGCCTCTCCCTCTACATGCTGGTTGGAAGCGCCCCAAATTGTCTCCAGACGTTTTGTCTGCCAAACACCCCCCCAGGAACAACCCCCCCCCCATACACACACTGCTGTGCAATAAGACGAAAACGTGGGAGCGATGATTTAGTCCACATGCTCTTTAAAGACCTGGACTCCCCGGAGCTATGAAAATGCCTTTAAAATGAAAGAGAGGAGGGAGGGAGGGAGGGAAAGGGAGGAAGGAAGGCAGGCCAGCATTTTACCAATGCAGCCTCTGGATTCTACTTTAAATACATATTTTTAGCCCAGCCGGCATGGCTCAGTGGTTGAGCATTGACCTATGAACCAGGAGGTCAGGGTTCGGTTCCTGATCAGGGCACAAGCCTGGGTTGTGGGCTGGATGTGCAGGAGGCAGCCGATCCATGATTCTCTCTCATCATTGATGTTTCTAGCTCTCCCTCTCCCTTCCTCTCTGAAATCAACAAAAAATTATAAAATGTCTATCTATCATCTATCTATCATCTATCTATCATCTATCCATCAATCAATCAATCTATCTATCTATCATCTATCCATCAATCTAATCTATCTATTTATCTATCTATCTATCTATCTATCTATCTATCTCTCTCTCTATCATCTATCTATCATCTATCCATCAATCTAATCTATCTATCTATCTATCTATCTATCTATCTATCTATCATCTATCCATCAATCTAATCTACCTATCTTGTTTTTTTAAAGGAAAGGAGATGCCTGAGAGGCAGGTTTACCTGCAGTCTCTCCTGGGTATAGCGGCTAAAGCACAGCGTGTGGGGCTCGCTGCTCCCGTGTGAAATCCAGTTCTACCCAGAGCTGCCCGGGTGGTCGTAGGGGAGCCACCTGTCTGTGCCTCCTCAGCCAAGTCAGGATCCACTTCCTCTAAAGCGCCGTCTAGAATCATCCCACCACCTGACATGACGGGTTATGGACTATGGATGGAGTTGATATTTGAGGGGATGTTTGCAAAGCTCTTAGGACATTTTCCCCCACAAAGTAAACACTGGCTCAAAGCCAAGCAAATGGCGGGTTTTCCAGAGGTCTCCCAAGGAGGGCACATTGGTTCAGGACATTTTGGAAGCTGGGAATGTACAGTGGTACCTCGAGATATAAGTTTAATTCGTTCTGTAACCTTGAGGCGTGGGAAACTATGAGATGCTTGAGTTGAGGTAAACTGGTGGGTCGTGTGCAGCCGGCCGATCTGCGCAATGACTCCTATCTCAACTGTTGCTCGTATTTCAAAGCAAAAACCACACACTTGATGGCTCGTATCTCAAAAATCTCGTATGTTAGGGCACTTATATCTCGAGGTACCACTGTAACTGTCTGCTGCCAGAGGGATCAGACTGACACAACCTCCGCATGTCTCCAACATTTTAGCAATAGATTGTGACATGAGGGTCAGCTCGGTAAGTGTCTCCTCTTCCGACGTGACTTTCCTTGTGACTCTCCTATGATTTTAGAAAGAGAAGTCCATGAGTCTCCATAGAAAGAACCTGGCACGTGCCAGGGCAGTCTCGTGGGCACTGGCCCTGGGGTCCCATTCGCCACCTCGAAGCAGAATCACGGAGGAGACTCTAATGCCTTGAACTTGGCTTGTGTGCTCTGGAACATCCAGCCATGAACCTCCAGGGACCTTCCCTCTTTGCATTGTTCTTTCCTTTTGTGCATGTTAAAAAAAGTTTAAAAGATGCCACGCGTTGGTTACTTTAGAGAGGAGGCAACTAAGGCAAAAAAGATGGTGAAGAGCCCTCTCTGGTCGAGGGTTCGGTTCCAATCAAGGACACTGGGGTTGCAGGCTTGATCCCTGGCCCTGGTTGGGTGCATACAGGAGGCGACCAATCCATGTGTCTCTCTCACCTGGATGTTTCTCTCTCTCTGTCTCCCCTCTTCCTTTCTGCTCTCTCTCTAAAACTCAGTGGGGAAATATCCTCCAGGGAGGATTAACCAGGAAAGAAAACGATGGTGAGGGGTTTGCCCAGGTCCCCAGTGAACCAGCACCAGTCGAACCCGGAACCGGATCCCCAAGACCCCAGTCTTGTGCGCTATCTGTGGTCAGTGCCTCTGGGCAACGGAAGTCCATTCCTGGGGTCTGGGAATCTAGCTCAAATGCAGGTGCTGACTCAGCGGCCTGGGAGGGGTGGGCTGCGTCTGCGTGTCTCACCGGCTCACAGAGGCACCGGTCCGATGGGACCGGCCCAGGGCCACCTCGGAACAGCCACGTCCTATAGCTGATGGGTCAGCTCCTGGCCTTTCTCATGCCTTGGTGCCCATTTTCATCAGAATTTGGGGGAGAGGGGCTCGTGGCCTGCATGCAGGAGAATCACAGCACACAGCCTGGGGATAATCCTAAGAGGTACTCTCTCCCCACTGCGCAGTTACAAGGCAGGCAATTACCCAAATGCCCGTCGACCTTCACAATAACAGTACAAAAGGGGACCCCGAAGTTTTGCCGAAGCCCCCAGTCAATCCCAGTGCCTACTCCGGCGGCGGATGGGGGGTCCCGCTGGGCCCCACAGAAATGCCTCCTTTTTCTCCCCTCCCCCGAACCCCAGGCAGCTCCTTCCCCAAAGGCAGCCCCCTCGGAAAGAACATTCCTCCTCTGAGGGCGATCGCTCCCTCTCTGTGTGCATTTGTTTTTCATTTGCGCAGATATTTCAGCAATGTATGCCTTGCGTAACCTAGGTAACCCGAACCGGCTAAAATAGGAACCCCCGCCAACTGGAGCATTGAATTTCAAGCCACACCTGAGCTTTCCCCAGATCACGTGGCAGAAAGAATGACAAGGTTTTGGGGGGAGGGTAGGCCTCGCTCATCTGAGCTGGCCAGGGTGTCATGAAAGTGGGTTCAAGTGCAGCTTAGGAAAAGCAGCTCACAATCAGGGTATCTCTCTCTCTCTCTCTCTCTCTCTCTCTCTCTCTCTCTCTCTCTCTCCTCCATAGTGATTTTGGGGGTCCTTTACTTTCAGAGGAAGCTGGTGTGTGCATGGTGGGCAGAGTCAGCAAACGTTTCCTGTTAAATGGCTACATCATAAACAGTTCTGGCTTGTGGGCCACGGGGTCTCAGTGGACAGACTCAACTCTGCTCTTGCAGCTCAAAAGCAGCCGCTGGCGTGGCTCAGTGATTTAGTGTCGATCTATGAACCAGGAGGTCAGGGTTCGATTCCTGGTCAGGGCACACGCCCGGGTTGTGGGCTCCATCCCCAGTGTGGGGCGTGCAGGAGGCAGCCCATCCATGATCCTCTCTCATCATTGATGTTTCTCTCTCTCTCCCTCTCCCTTCCTCTCTGAAATCAATAAAAAATATTTTAAAAAAGGCAGCCAGAGACAATATGTAAAATTGGGTGTGGCCATGTTCCAACCAGGAACACGAAATTGGAGTTTCGGTTAGTTTCCTCGGGTCACAGAATCTTTCCCTTTGTCCTTTTCTTTTCACCATTGCACAGCGTGCCTCCCAGCTCGCAGGCTGTAGGAAAGCAGGCAGCAGGCAGGATCTGTGTCCCGGGCCCTGGTGAGCTGACCTCTGTCCTGAAGGCTGGCGAGCCCAGCCAAAGGCAACATTGTCTTATATTGTCACGTTAAGAACGAGACGCAGAGTGCAGTTCCAGATTTCCTGCGTTCCGGCGGCAGCCGCACAGGAAAGCGGAGCTGCGTGCTGGGAGCCGTCTGCAGCCCGGGATGTTTTTCATGCTGGCGGCGCTCGTACCTGCTCATTTCCGCAGGCTGTTTGGTTTGTGAATGCGAAACCGCGGCTTCCTGTGTCAATGTCAAGTAGCGAAGTTTCCTATTTGTTTGAATTCCTTTAGTGGACCCTCATCTTGCATTTATTTACTTTGGCTCCGGAGACCGACCGTACTCAGAGCCAGAGTTGGGAACCATCAGGAGTCATTTTCTAAAAGGGATGTACAGTGGTACCTCGAGATACGAGTGCCCTAACATACGAGATTTTTGAGATACGAGCCGTCGAGCGAGCGATTTTTGCTTTGAAATACGAGCAACAGTTGAGATAGGAGTCATCGCGCGGATCGGCCGGCTGCACACGACCCACCAGTTTACCGCGACTCGAGCGTCTCATAGTTTCCCACGCCTCAAGGTTACGGAACAAATTAAACTCGTATCTCGAGGTGCCACTGTATTCTGACCAGCTCACTGCACGGTGACTCCTCAGCAGTGGGCTTGGGTTCTGGTACTGACGATGGTAAGAAGGGCTATGGTGAGGTCCTTTAGCCCGTTATTGTATGTGTTACAGCTACATGTTAGATTTCTTTTTTTCCATGGAGATTTCCATGCGTAGTCCAGAAGTTGTTTTAGATGTAGACCGTATCTTTGTCGCATGTAAAATGTACAGCCAGGCCGGTGTAGCCCAGTGGTTGAGCACTGATCTATGAACCGGGAGAACATGGTTCTGGTCCTGGTCAGGGCATACGCCCCGTTTGCGGGCTTGATCCCCAGTGTGGGGCATGCAGGATGTTCCTCTCTCTCTTTCCCCCTCTACCTTCCTCTCTGAAATCAATACAAATCTATTTAAAATATATATAAATAAAGTGCACACATACTTTCTGCATATGAATGGTTCTTCTTTTCTGTCAGATATTCTAAGCTTACTTTTCTTTTGAATATTTTTTTAAAATATATTTTATTGATTTTTTACAGAGAGGAAGGGAGAGGGATAGAGAGTTAGAAACATCGATGAGAGAGAAACATCCATCAGCTGCCTCCTGCACACCTCCTACTGGGGATGTGCCCACAACCAAGGTACATGCTCTTGACCAGAATCGAACCTGGGACCCTTCAGTCCGCAGGCCGACGCTCTACCCACTGAACCACACCGGTTTCGGCTGAAAATTTCTTTTTCTATCAGCCACCGTTGCCATCAGTCCCCTGTCACTGTCCTCAGACATACACCTGCCATTAACCTCCACTGCCTTAGCTGGAGGGATTCTCAGGAGTCACAGCGGTCACTCTCTCCAAAGGCCCGTGGGGTTTATTCTTCCCGGCAGTAGCACCGACTTCAAGCACGGCCCCCGGGTTCCGTCTCCAGCTGCTTCTCCTGTGGCTTCTGGAACCCATCACCCATGGTTCACCCGACAGCTTGGCGCAGAGGAAGCTTATTCACCGGAATGTCTTGTGACCCCATAAAACGGATTTATGTCCACCAAAGGGTTTGATGGGTAAGAAACAGCTGAATCATACCCTCTCCTGGAACAGCCCTTGAACTCCGTAAAAGCAACATGAACTCGGAACCACTCCCAGAGCCGGGCCTGGTGGGAGAATGGGCCGGGCCGGTGCTGGCGCGCACCTGATAGGAGGAAGGGGCGGGGGCTCGCTCCCTTCCCAGCACTGCGTGCTCTGTGGCGCCTTTGAAAGAGGCCTTGGGACACAAAAGGCTTTGTCAGAAGAGGGGGGAGGGGGGGCGAAGGCAGCAGCTGTGGCCCAGCTGATGAGCTCTGACAAGCGTTCAGATCCCTGACATCTGCGCTTCCTCAGCCCTGACCTCCCCGCTCCCGCCCTTCTCTGAGGAGGGGGTACACCCCCAAGAATTCCAGCTCATGTCACAACACCCTACAGGATCAAGGATGTCCCTGGGTGGCCTAGCCGTAAAAGCACAGTGTCCTGGAGGACAGAGAAGGACAGAGAGAGCCGTAAGTGAGCAATCTGCGGTCCGCAGGGCAAAGCTATTCAGTGTCTGTTGTCACCAGGGCATCAGGCTGAAAGGAAGCAGAGGAGGTACCGTATTTTCCGGCGCATGAGAAGACTTTTGAACCCAGGAAAATCTTCTCAAAAGTTGGGGGTCAATACCCCGGGTGTTGTCTTATAGGGCAGGTATATCCCAAACTCTATATTTTAACTGGAAAAGTTGGGGGTCGTCTTATACGCCCAGTCATCTTATATGTTGGAAAATACGGTAATTATCTTAGCAAATGCATGTTGAGAACTCTGATATACCAGGCCCTGTGAGTGCTATTATAGACCGGGCACCGTACGACCATGTACTAGAGATACAGCAGCAGCAGGACGGAAGCAGTCCCTGCCCTGAGGGAGGGGACGGCCTGGGAGCACGCACTCCAGGAGAGGGAAGCGGGTCCAGGACACCACTTGGGTCATTTTAGAAAACGGAAGACATGAGCTCTCAGGCGTCTTTGGAAAATGTAAGGAAAACTTGAACTCATTGAAGTGCAAGTTCAGCTAGAGCAGAGAAGGCTTCGATAAGAACACGCAGTGTTTGGTTCGGCTGGTTCCTCTTCATCTTACAAGCAGTGCTAGGAGGAAAGGCTGCCGGGAGATTTCTGGCGAGGGGGAAGGTCTCCTGGCTCCTTTTGATCTAAAGGGCCCAGTGGCTTTATTCTGATGGGAGGCAGCATGGCAAAGGGATGCAGATCATTAAAAATATTATTTTCATCGAGACTGGTTTGCCTCAGTGGATAGAGCGTCGGTCTGCAGACTGAAAGGTCCCAGGTTCGATTTCGGTCAAGGGCATGTACCTTGGTTGCGGGCACATCCCCAGTGGGGGGTGTGCAAGAGGCAGCTGATCGATGTCTCTCTCTCATCGATGTTTCTAACTCTCTATCCCTCTCCCTTCCTCTCTGTAAAAAAATCAATAAAATATATTTAAAAAATATTATTTTCTTGTAAGCAGCACCAATGACAAAAATGTCTTGTGGTTATGACTATCGTTCATAGTGCTTTCCACTGAGTGACAGCTGAGCTGTTTGAAGATGGAGAACATGACAGAGACAGTGAATGGATTGCAGGCCTCAGTGACAATATTGCCATGTGGGGTTACTACCGCTGGGCATTTGTAAGTTGCATATGGCACACCTCCCCAAACTCTGCCCTGGATCACCCTCGCGCTCTGCCCTGTGATCCATTCGGTGGCAATCATCCTGGACTTCTCGGGGTGATGTGTTTCTCTGGGATCATATCCCTCCTGGAGTCCCCCCAGTTGTCCTGACCCGCCAGCCCCCCTGCATGCAGCTGTCTTACATGGGAACATGCGGCCCGGGGATGCAGGAACTCATGTGATGATGTGTTTGGGCGATGGCTGTTTTATAGAGCGAATTTACGCACAGAGCACGTGGGATCATCAGTGATCTCTGTTTAGACAGTTTCAGGAGAAGCGCCCCAACAAGGACGCTCTTAGACACACATGCACGGTAATTAGCAGGACATCATTTGTCTGTTTCTCATACTCTGCTCTCTCCCCAGACTCTGTCAGCTCCGCTGCCAAGATGGTTAAACTAAGTAAATGCAGTTGTAATCTTGTCATTAGATCCCACGCAGTTGTTTCTAGAACCGAGGGCTCAGTCCCTGTGAGTGGACTGGAGGCATCAATGGGACAAGAGAAGATTGTTTGAGGTTGGTATCTGCTCGAAGAGGCACTGGCTTCCGGGTGTTTCTAAAAAACAAAGTTTTTATTGATTTTTAGACAGAGGAAGGGGGAGGGAGAGGGAGATAGAAACATCAATGATGAGAGAGAATCATGGATCGGCTGTCTCCTGCACCCTGCCCACACCGGGGGTTGAGTCTGCAACCCAGGCCCACGCCCTGAGCGGGAATCCAAGTGTGACCTCCTGGTTCATAGGTTGATGCTCACGCCCTGAGCCACGCCGGCCTGGCTGGGTCTTTGTAACGTGTGTCCTCTCCCAAGGGGGAGGAAGAGATTGCTGTGGAGATTAGGGGAAAATATACTTGATACAGCTTGTCGTTCTTTGCATGAGACATTTCATGCAACGCACATGACCTTGAACATAGGCTCTGGGCCTGGAAGGCAAGCAAGTACCTGCAGAGTCAGAATGTGGAAGCAAGGATGACGCTCTCCGGGAGGCCACCAAAGCAAGGTTCCGTTTCATTCCTCAGGCTGCAGTGTCTGTGCTCACGCATTTGTTTGCAGAAGGTTTCTCATTCTGCCTCGTTTTGTTTATTTGGATTTTGTCCTGGAATTCAATCTCTACGCACTGGGAGGGGTGGCTCCGAGACAGTGTTTATGAACAGCTGAAGGCAAGGATCAAGTTAAACAGCACATATACTCCCAGTGGGGTTTCCCTCTTGCCCCTCCCAATCTTTGCATTGCTACGAAGGCAGTGCCAAGGCCACCTCCAAAAAGCTGGGGACACAGCCTCTATACACGTATACGGTGAGCATGTACCAAAGACGCTTCGTTACAAATGAAGAAGCAAGCCTATAGGAGAGACTGATGTATATTTAGTTTGAAAAAATGCAAAATATGTTAAAGAATGTTTGAGTATGATTGCAAAGATCGATTCACAAGTGTTTAATGCCCCCCAAGGTAATACAACTGGAACCTCTGAGGTTATCTTTCTTTTTCCCTTCTTTCTTTTTTTTAATAATTATATTTTTATTGATTCCATGTGTCAAGGTTGTGGGTTCCATCCCTGGTCAGGGTGCATGCAAGAGTCAACCAATGAATAAGTCAAACAAATCAATGTTTCTCTCTCTCTCTCTCTCTCTCTCTCTCTCTCTCTTTCTCTCTCTTTCTCCTCTCTCTCTCTCTCTCTCTCTCTCTCTCTCTCTCTCTCTCTCTTTCACACACATACACACACACACACACACACACTCTTTTTCTCTTCCCCTCTGTTCTCCCTTCCTCTCTCTCTTTCTCACTCTAAATCTATACTAATAAAAGGGTAATATGTTAATTAGACCAGATAAACCAGACATCTTCCCACGTCATTCTGGATGCTCTTCCTGACAAAGCCAGGGCCTGGGTGGACAGCCCTGAGGGGTCCCGGATTGTGAGAGGATGCAGGCCGGGCTGAGGACCACCCCATACACGAATTTCATGCACCGGGCCTCTAGTCAATAAATAAAAATTAAAAAAAGAAAACCGAAAGCCCACGGGCCTCAGGCCGAGGAAACCACCGAAAGACTTGCTGTCTTCCACAGGCTCTCAGCTCGAATGGACCCTGTCCATTTCTCAGTATTGTAAGTCCCGTGACCTCAGCCCAGGTGCAACATGCAGTCTCTCCAAGCAGCAGAAGCAAATTACACTCCTTGCCACGGGCACAAGCACGAGATTCCAACTGTGTCCACCATGTCCCAGTCACTGCACCTGCTCTTCTGAGTCTCGGTTTTCTCACCTGTACAGTGGGGCTGAGGAGGCTTGCATAGCAAGGTCCATGCGCCCCTTCGCCATGTTAGCGTGACCTCCATGCTGTTTGTGGTAGCTCTGTTCCCCAGACCCTCCTGTAGTTACGAATAGCCACTCGACCTGAGCAAAGTCTGGGATGAACTCAGGAACGTTTTGTGCCCTATAAATATTTCTCTCTCTTCCACGCCCAGTGCAGCTAGAGAGCAGTCGGGTTCCTGAGTGGGGGCGGCTGGGGATTGAGAAAATGAAAGAGACAGAAAGATACAGAGATAGAAGGAAAGGGCTGGGGCTGGGTGAGACAGCTGTCCTCTGATAGAGAGTGACCCAGAGCCAATACAGTGTGTTTATTTTATACAGCAAAATACCAGGAAGTTTTACTAAAGCCCAAGACAAAGGAGATTATGTGCATTCTTGTGGCTTCTTTATAATCGTCACTTCTGGGTGGGCCCAGATAATCGTGTTTGTTCCTGTTGCTTGGCTGGATTTAGATAATGAAACCCACCCCCTGGCACCTAAGCTGAAGGTCAGGCTGACAACACGCCTGCCTCTGGCAAGGTATGTTTCCAGGGCATGGCTCTGCCGGGTACTGCTGGATTCAGATGACAACCAGCTTAGGGGTGCTCTCTACAGTGCCCATGATAAAAGGAGACTGGCTGGCTAGTGTGGCTTTCCCCTTTCCCCCTTTTCCTCCCGCCTTAAATGCAGAAGTGATGCTGGGGACCTGGAAAGTGAGGGAAAGACCCACGAACTGCAGCTCCCTGGGCACATCCTTGGAAAGATGGAGCTCTTTGATCTGAACCTTGAAAATGCCTAGCTCCAAACTGCCTGTTCCAAGAGAAAATGAATTAGTAAGATGCTCAGGGGGTTTCCATTACTTGCAGCTGAGCACAGCACTTAGCTATACAACACACACGAAATGATACAGGAGCTGTCTCCTAGGTAACCTGGACTTTGGAATAATGTGTCAGTATCATGCTTGGTGACAGTGTGCCCCTCTGATGAGTGATGTTGATGGGGGAGGCTAAGCTTGTGTGGGGGCAGGGAGCAAGTGGGAAATCTCTGTACTCTCCTCTCAATTTTGTTCTGGATCGTAAAACTGCTTTAAAACATTAAAGTTGTCAAAAAGAAAGGGCGGTGGGGGAGGCAATTGTGTTTGTAGGAGTTTTCAAATCTCAACTAATGCCACCTTCTCTGTGAAAGCCCAGACGCTGTGAATTCTGGGGCCTGGCTTCCCTTATGGAAGGAACTACAACAGCCTCTGTAACACTCTATCCCCCCTCAAATATTTAAAAATTATCTTCAATAGTCAACTCTTCAAAATGAAGCATGCAATTTGTGCCCCAGACTAAGGTTGATTCTTGACATGGAGTAACTGTTTTTATTTATTTCTATTTTTGGTTAATCCTCCCCTGAGAATATTTTTCCAATGGTTTTTAGGCGGACGAGGGTGGGGGTAGGCATTGATGTGAGAGAGACATAGGAAGCATGTCCATCGCAAGGAGGGGGGCGTTGAAATGTTACGCTTTGCAGCCTTTTTAGATTAGCTTCTTACACTTAGTAATAGGCATTTAATGTTCCTCCATGTCGTCTCATGATGTGATCATTTGTTTCTTTTTAGTGTGGAATAATATCCCATTGTTTGGCTGTATTGCACTCATCTGTTGAAGGACACTGGTTGCTTCTAAGTTCGGGGAAATTATGAACGACGCTGCTATAAACATCCATGTACAGGTACAGGATTTTTGTACATAAGTTGGTTGGACATACGTTTTTAACATTTGAGGTAATCACATGGAGCACAAATTGCTAGAACCTAAGGTAAAAATATGTTTAGTGTTCTAAGAAAATGCTAGACTATCTTCCAAACTGGCTGTGTTGTTTTGCATCCCCACCAGCAATGAATGAGTGTCTGTTGCTCAGCATCCTTGCCAACATTTGGTGTTGTCGGTGCTCCGGATTTTGGCCATTCTCATGGGTGTGCAGTGGTAGCTCATTGTTATTTTAATTTGTGTTTCCTAATGACATATGATGTGGAGCATCTTTTCAGGTTCTCATTTGCCATCTGTCCATCTGTCTTTGGTTCTACTAGAATATTTAACATTCGATTCCCTGACTATCTCGATATCTGAATAGACTTGAGTGACATTTTTCACTTTAAAATTGGCTGTGTTGACCTCACAGCTTAGCAATTCACTTAATTTGGAAACAAAGAGCTTCGTAGATAGTGTGTGCGTCACGCATTTTCCCACCTTTCAGCTGAGATGACTAAGTGGGCACTTACTAGGTGACTTGGGGGGATGCCTGGAGATCTGGCCCAAAGCAGGCTGCATTGTCTGAATATAGCTTTTTTAAATAATATTTTTACACGAAGTTGTAAACAACCAGCAGATGACTCATTACCCACCTCTGGCTTACTCATCCTGGATGAAGGACATGGGATATGTCCCCGCAATTGAATATTATCCGCAGTAACGAGGAATGAAGTACTGGTACATGTTACAATGTGGGTGAACTTAGAAAACATGATGCTCACCGAAACCGGGTTGGTTCAGTGGATAGAGCGCCGGCCTGCAGACTGAAGGGTCCCAGGTTTGATTCCACTCAAGGGCATGTACCTTGGTTGTGGGCACATCCCAAGTGGAGGGCGTGTAGGAAGCGGCTGATCAATGTATCTCTCTCATCAATGTTTCTACCTCTCTATTCCTCTCCCTTCCTCTCTGTAAAAAATCAATAATATATATTAAGAAAAAAAGAAAGGAAGGAAGGAAGGAAGGAAGGAAGGAAGGAAGGAAGGAAGGAAGGAAGAAAGGAAGGAAACATGATGCTCAGTGGAAGAAGCCAGACACAAAGACCACATACTGAAGGAGTGGACTTATAGGAAATGTCCAGAACAGGCAAATCCCTAGAGACAGAAAGCAGATTGGTGGTTGCCAGGGACTCGGGGGGGGGGAATGGGAAGTGAAAGCTAATGGATTCAGGGTTTCTTGGGGGCTGATGAAGAGGTTCTAGAATTACGAAGTGGTGATAGTTGCACAACTTTGTAAACATACTCAAAACCACTGAATTGTGCACTTTCAAAGAGCAATTCTGCGGCATGCGAATTGTATCTCTTTTTTTTTTTTTTTTTAAAGAAAGGCATCTTGGGATAGTTGTCTTTGAAAGGATTTGCTAGAGGTCCTGTAAAGCGGACTCTGTCTTTTAGGAAATTGCATGGTGTGGATTCTTTCCCACATCGTTTCCACAGGCCCTTCCCTGGCAGTGCCTTCGAATGTGTGTCCGCCCTGTCTTTTCTTCACCACGGTCTCCTGAGTCATGCTTCCTTCCTTTCATCATGATACTTGGGGAGCGTTCTCACTACCTTCTTCTGGTGGCTCAGTGGTTGGTTGGAGACAGTACACTGACCCATGGTGGGTTCAATTCCCGGTCAGGGCACATGGCCCACGTTGTGGGTTTGATCCCTGGTTGAGGCTCCTGCAGGAGGCAACCAATCAGCGTCTCTCTCTCTCTCTCTCTCTCTCTCTCTCTCTCTCTCTCTCTCTCTCTCTCTTTCTCTCTTTCTCTTTCTCTCTCTCTCTCTCTCCCCACATTTCCTTCTCTCTAAAAATCAATAAACATGTCCTCGGGAGAAAAAGAAACGCCAGGAAACATAAAGCCTATGATACTTAGGGAAAATGGTCTCCTTCTAAAATATAGTCATTATTTTTTTTCTGGCTATAGGAGTTTTATGGGGTTTGTCCTTTGAAAGGCTTGATCCAGCTCCCTCCCCTTCCCCCTCCTTTCTTTCTTTTATAGTCAGAGGCCGGGAGGTGGAAGTCAGGGCGGTAAGACCCACCCCACCCAGGGCCCAGGTACCCATCGGGTTGAGCACACAAGCTGCCTTCTCCAGAGATAAAGCCCGAGTTGGGCCACGAGGGAGGCCGAGAGGGCAGCGCCCAGAAGGCCAGGCTCCACCCACCATCAACCCTCTCCTGGGGCCTCTCCCCTGTGCACTGGGCAGGCAGTTTCTTCCCACCCGAAGCTCCAAGGACTCTATCGGCAGAGTGTCTCCAGGGTGAGCCCTGACTCGGGAGGTCTGCGCCCCCGTGCCCTGTGGGTTACAGACAACAAGCCTCCCGGATCTCAAAGGGCCTCTGCCATGGGCCCTGGCAAGGTGCTTTCCTCAGTGACTTCGCCGATGGAAAGAGAGCGTTTATTTCCAACCCTGGGGTGGGAGAGGGCACTCCTGTGCCTTTCGGGGCAGTGCATGGTGAGTTGATAGGACCCAGGCTCACTTTGCAGGAGGGGGTGGTGCCTCGCTGCCAGGACATGCCAATACCTGGCCACCCCTCTGACAGGACCACGCCCAGCAGGCCCAGGCCAGGCCACAGGGGGCACTCTGTTCCTGTGGCAGGCTCCATCCCGAAAAGATCTGTTTCCACCAAATTACATTGCAAGGCCCGACCGGTGTGGCTCAGTGGTGGAGTGTCCACCTATGAACCAGGAGGTCATGGTTTGATGCCTGGTCAAGGTACAGGCACAGGTTGCAGGCTAGATCCCCAGTGTGGGGCGTGCAGGAGGCAGCCGATCAATGGTTCCCTCTCATCATTGATATTTCTCTCTCCCTCTCCCTCCTCTCTGAAATCAATAAAAAAATCTTTAAAAAAATGAGATGTGGGGGCAAGTTGTTGAGCCTCCTCGTTCTAACCACACAAAGATAACTCTAGGTGAACACCATTCAATTTTGTAAATGTTGGCATTGACTTACAGAACTAAGGTTAAAGCACTTTTTGTCATTGCCTTTTCAGATAACATGCCACTACATAGTCTTGTATAACATGGTTCCCAGAGTGTGGGCTGTGGACCAGCAGCATCGGCATCACCTTGGAACCTGGTAGAATGTGAATTCCCAGACCCCATCCTCGATTTTCTTCATCAGAAACTCTGAGCGTGATGCACAGCAATTTTTTTTCTTTTTTAAAAATATTTTATTGATTATTTTACATAGAGAAAGGGAGCAATAGAGATAGAAACATCGATGAGAGAGAAACATTGATCAGCTGCCTCCTGCACACCCCCTACTGGGGACGTGCCTGCAACCAAGGTACATGCCCCTGACTGGAATCAAACCGGGGACCTTTCAGTCCCCAGGCCAACGCTCTAACCACAGAGCAAACCATCTTCTGCAATTTGTGTTTTCTTCAGCAAGCGCTCTGGGGATTCTGATATGCATTCAAGTGTGAGATGTGTTGTGTTGTATCATATGGATATATTTTATATTCCCATTCCTCTTCTATTGGAGGCCAGGAGTCCCTGAGCTATTTTTGAAAATATCTATTTTTATTGATTTCAGAGAGGCATGGAGAAGGGGAGAGAGAGAGAAACATCACTGATGAGAGAGAATCATGGATCGGCTGCCTCCTGCACACCTTCCACTGGGGATGGAGCCCACAACCCGGGCACGTGCCCTTGACTGGCATTGAACCTAGCACCCTTCAGTCCGCAGGCCGACACTCTCTCCACTGAGCCCAGCCAGCTAGGGCCTGAGCATCGCTTTTTTTTCTTGTGAAAACTGCAGTCGTAAACATCCTCCAGATCAAACCTTTGGGCAGATGTACAATGATTTCTCCAGAACAGATATAAGAGAAGTGCAACATCTAGGTCAAAGGCTATGCCCCGTTGCAGTACGCATGCTCTTTCTTTGCTGCAAGATCACGAGGTCGGCGCGAGGTGGACTGGGGTCGCGAACAGATGCCCGTGCAGGTGACTTCATCCCAGATGGGAACATTCCCCGGCGGGAAGGGCAGCAGGCTCCGGGTGTCAGGCGCCGGTGCAGGAAACGGTGAGATCACGAACAAACGTCCGGGGCCTAAGGAAATGGAGGAGGAAGGGAAGATGAAATGCAGAGAGCGCTCCCCCAAAGAGGCAGGGAGGGAGGAGGCCACCCCAGATCCTGGTCACGTGGGCGATGCCCTTCAAATGCGAGGCAGGTACAAAGCAAGACGTAAATGCGCCAGCGGTGAGGAATTTCATCTTGCTATTGCATTAAAATGCCTTACTGCATACGGATCAGGAAATTATTAAAACAAAACATTCCAAGCATTGTAAATGTTTCCAGAGACATCTGAGTCATTCTGTAAAAATAGGCTATTTTTCTCTTATGACTGAGAGCTGGTATCAAGAGTGAGAAAGAGAGCCCTGGCCCCAGATGCTGGCTCGGTGGTTAGAGCGCCGGCCTGCACACCAAAGGGTCTCGGGTTCGATTCCTCATCAAGGGCACGGGCCATGCCATCCGTCTCCTGGTGAAACACTCACTTTTATACGAATGCTGCTCCTTACCATGACCTTGGCACTTCTTGTGTTAACCACACCCTGATTACATCCTACCTTTTCGTGCCAAGTGGCCTCCAACAAAGGACTTGACCATGAACTCTGTCTCTATAGATAAGACAACATTCTTCCCCCAGCAAATTGGAGCTTAAAAGTTGGTCTGTTTTGCTGATCCAATTAAGTCGCGGCCTTGCTTCTTTTTCCTGCGGCGTCAATCAACAAACTCCCTGTTCTTTGGGGTTTTGTTTATAAAATGCTCTTTCCCCCCCTGCCAGGCTGTGTTTCTCCGCTTGGATGCAATCCCAGGGGGCCTTGTCTCTGAGCACAATGGCGCTGCTACTGGAAGCTCCCGGCTCCAGACATGGCTGCTTTCTCAGCGGGAGTGTTTCCCCTAGTAACCCTCACAGGGGACCTGTTGACAGGGGGAGGCGGGACATGATCTAGTGTGGCACTTAATAGAAATCTTCCCATGATTATCTTCCGGGGCCTACGCTCAGTACGGTGAAACATGGGGTTCGGGGCGCAGACTTTTCTTCCCGGGGGTTCTAGTCCAATGAAGTTGAAGAATACATTTGTGGACTAGTGGATTTCTTTAGTAAAAAATGTGGGCTTTTATTGGAAGCAGATACAAACTCCATCTGGCAGGGGTGTTCCCAGAGGGGACGCTCTGGGGAGGGGCCCCCAAATGGGAAATGCTCTCTCTCTTTCTCTCTCTCTCTCTCTCTCTCTCTCTCTCTCTCTCTCTCTAATGGAAAAAAAATCTAAAATTAAATCTGCCTCGTGTCCCTTTGATTGCGGTTTATATGGACTGTAGTTCTTTGTCTGAGCCCGCCCTTTCCTAATCGGACCCTTCCGTAATTTAGGGCCGCTGTGCTTTCCTCACTGGTCACTGGGCTCTACAGTGTCCGTTTCAAAGTGCAAAGCCCATGTAGCGCCCCCTCTTTCTCGTCCCCTGATTTGCAACATTCCTTTATCCTCTGTGAAGCTTTCTGGCGTCTTGGAGCTATTTCTGCCCTTCGCATCGTAGCCATCTTATCTGTTCAGGTTGGAGTTGCTTTTGATCTACCCCGTCCCTGATTTATGGCTGTTTTAATGGCTCAGGCGAGAAATGGTCCATCCCCTCAGGAACCCCGCCCCCCGTCCTGTCTGCCTAATTAAGCTAGCTCGGCAACCCTTATCAATGACAATCATAACTGACATGTCGGTGCATCGCATCTTTCTTCTGAGGACTTGTTAATACCTGGCAAACAATTCACCAGCAAGTGCTCCGTCCTGGATTCACAGAGAGCCAGCATCGGGCCGTAGAACTACAGTGGTACCTCGAGATACCAGTTTAATTCGTTCCGTCACCTTGAGGCGTGGGAAACTATGAGACGCTCGAGTCGCTGTAAACTGGTGGGTCGTGTGCAGCCGGCCGATCCGCACGATGACTCCTATCTCAAATGTTGCTCGTATTTCAAAGCAAATATCGCTCGCTCGACGGCTCGTATCTCAAAAATCTCGTATGTTAGGGCACTCGTATCTCGAGGTACCACTGTACCTCCTCACACAAATTTCGTGCATTGGGCTTCTAGTTTCCTATAAATGGCATCATACGGTGAGGAGGTGTGTGTGTCTAACTTTTTTACTGAGTGTAATTTTTGGAGAGTTATCCAGGTCAGACCATGAGCTGGCACTGCATTGCGTTTTGTGACTGAATAATCTTCCGTTGTATGGAGAGGCCACATTTGGTTTCGCCTTTCCTTCGTTGATGGGCATTGGGGTGCTTCCACCTTTGAGCAGTTGTGAATATTCTGTAGGGTCCAGCTGGTGTGGCTCAGTGGCTGAGCATCAACCCAGGAACCAGGAAGTCATGGCTCGATTCTCAGGAGGGCACATGCCCAGTTGTGAGCTCAATCCCCCCCCCGGGGTGGGGGAGGAGGAGGGCAGGAGGCTTGCAGAAGGCAGCCTATCAATGTTGATGTTTCTCTCTCATCAATGTTTCTCTCTCTCCCTCTCCCTTCCTCTCTGTGAAATCAGTAATAATAAAAAAGATAGTAGCCCTAACTATTTGGCTCAGTGGATAGAGCATCGGCCTGCGGACTGAAGGGTCCTAGGTTTGATTCCGGTCAAGGGCATTTACCTTGGTTGTGGGCACATTTCCAATAGAAGGTGTACAAGAGGCAGCTGATTGATGTTTCTCTCCCATCCATGTTCCTAACTCTCTATCCCTCTCCCTTCCTCTCTGTAAAAAAATCAATAAAATATATTTTTAGAAAAAAAAAAAAGAATGCAAAAGAAACAATAAGCCAGCACCGTTCTAAAATAACAACACAGTATCTATTTGATTTTTAAAAAAATAGTGGTGTGTGAACATTGGTGGCCAAGTCTTTGAGCATCTGTGTTCATCCTCTTGGTAGCCTGTTCACGTGTAAACTGTGGAGCACGTAGGTGTTTTGCTACATGATCAGGGACCGTAGGCCCCTACCTCACCCGTGGGGTGAGCCCCACGCAGGCCTCTTAGGACCCGGCTCCATGCACAGTCTCACGTCATTACTCTCTCATAAAAGCTCAAATGGCCACAAGGAAGAAGGGAAATTGCACGGTACTGGGTTCAATGCCAGTCAAGGGCAGGTGCCCAGGTTGTGGGCTCCATCCCCAGTGGAAGGCATGCAGGAGGCAGCCGATCCATGATTCTCTCTCATCTTGCTATTGCATTAAAATGCCTTACTGCATACGGATCAGGAAATTATTAAAACAAAACATTCCAAGCATTGTAATGGAAGAAGGCGCGTGACCCCCATCTTCTGTAACCGGGGGTGGGAGCCCGGGCCGCTTGCAACTTACATGAGACGCTGAGCCGGGGCGAAGGCCTTAGAGTCAGCGAGCTTGCTGTGTGGGGGGAGGATTTTTTAGTTTCTCTACTTAATCACAACTTCCTGTTTTTTTTGTGGGGGAAGCAAAAAGATTATTTAATATACAAAGACACCAGACATTAGACAGCAGCTAAGAAAGCCAGTTCTGAGGCTGAGGTTTGGAGTGACCGAGCAAAACATGTTCACGCTCACATTTCTGCTAAACCGAAGACTTGCAGCCGCGGGCCCACGCACCCAGCTGGGCTAAATCACAATCTGCCCAGTTTGATGGTTTGGAAAGAAAACACGGCGCATCTCCAGTAGCTACGGACAGGAAACAAACACCACAAGGAGGGGAAGCTTCGAGATGCTGCTATCTCTGGGGAGACTCGGGGCCCTGTGCGGGAGCACGCCTCTCTCTGGAGTCTGGTTGCCATAGCTCTGGCTCCCTCCTTGCAAAATATTGCCTGATCGACTCGGGGGAGTCGCTCCGAGAGCTGGGAACCCAGTGGAGCTGGCTGATTCCTGTTTTTCAGGTTCCCCGCTTTCTGACTCAGCCTCCGCTCCCACCTCCTCAGGCTTCTGTCGTGGCCGTGGCCGGGGATGGAAGGGGCCCCGGAAGGAAGCAGAGAACATGCCACTGGGAACACAGCTGGGTTGGGGAGGGCTGAAGGTGGGGTGACTGAGGGGTAGTTGGAGGTAGACTTTGGGGAGGGCTGAAAGTGGGGTGATTGAGGGGCAGTCGGAGGTTAGACTTTGCAAATATTTGACCTCGATAGCACACGTTGTAGGTGAAGATGTGACAGCGGCCAGGCTGGTGTGGCTTAGTGGTTGAGGATCAATCTATGATCCAGGAGGTCACGGTTCGATTCGCAATCAGGGCACATGCCTGGGTTGGGGGCTAGATCCTCAGTGGGGGTCATGCAGGAGGCAGCCGATCAATGATTCTCTCTCCTTATTGGTATTTCTATATTCGCTCCTTCTCCCTTCCTCTCTGAAATCAGTAAAAAATGTATTAAAAACAAAAACCAAAAACTTATTTAAAAAGCATTAAAAGGCCCTAGGAAATAAACCAATTGTTGGCAAGTGGGATTTAGGGTACCACCTGCTTAGTATGTAGAGGGCCAGCAGCTCCACCAGCATAGTCTTTATTACTTAGCGAACTTGCTTGAATAGTCTTTGGGTCTAAGGCTATGCACATAATAGGTTCCTAGCAGTCATAAATTAATAAATTAGAGTGTATGTACGTTGGCTTTATGAGTGGGGAAAGTGGATTGTAAGCATAACCAGATACGGTGGTACCTCGAGAAACGAGTGCCCTAACATATGAGATTTTTGAGATGCGAGCCTTCAAGCAAGCGATTTTTGCTTTGAAATACCAGCAACATTTGAGATAGGAGTAATCACACGGATCGGCCGGCTGCACACGACCCACCAGTTTACTGCGACTCGAGCGTCTCATAGTTTCCCACGCCTCAAGGTTACGGAACGAATTAAACTCGTATCTCGAGGTACCACTGTATCCTCATTCCCAGGCACTCTGCGATAGGCCAGGAGACAGCTCCAGCCCAGCTTGTCAGTGGCCAAGGGGTGCACAATTTATTTTATTTTATTTTTTAATATATTTTATTGTTTGTTTTTTTTTTGTTTTTTTTTTACAGAGAGGAAGGGAGAGAGATAGAGAGCTAGAAACATCTATGAGAGAGAGACATTAATCAGCTGCCTCCTGCACGTCTCCTACTGGGGATGTGCCCGAAACCATGGTACATGCCCTTGACCGGAATCGAACCTGGGACCTTTCTATCCACTGAGCCAAACCGGTTTCAGCCAAGGGGTGCACAATGGTAGAAGCAAGACGTGTCAATTCGCCAATGAAAGCAAAGATAGGTGTGGTTTTCCCCACCTCATCATTTTACAGCGATAATGGTAGCTTGCGAGTTGCATTTGACACACCCACACTGTATAAACCCATTATCTTCAGCGCTGGCTTGATTTAAATTATTTTCACTACACAGAACCATCTTCTGAATTAAACCAACAGAGGCATCTATATTTGAAAGTGTGAGAGTTTAAAATGCAGTTGGAAAATTACAATATAGGCAGAAAAAATTATAAGGTAGAATATAGTGTCAACTGCATGGGGCAGGTAGCATAGCTACGAAGTAATATATGTTTTTAATCTCCTGAGGACATGTTTTTTATTGATTTGAGAGAGAGAGGGAGAAACATGGAAGTGAGAAAGAAACGTTGATCGGTTGCATCCTGCGAAATGCCCCAACCGGGGATCAAACCCACAACCTTGGAATGGACCCTGACTGGGAATCGAACCCGCAGTCTTTCAGGGTACGGGACAGCGCTTCAACCACCTGAGCCATCGGCCCGGGCAGGAGTGGGTGGCCAGGAGCCTTAAATGGGCCCATGCATTTAGGGCAAGGAGGCAGGGGTTGGGAAGCAGGGGAGCAGAAAGGGGAGATGGGGACAGAGGCAGAGAGAGAGATGTCCCCTCCCCGGGCACATGGACATCACCTGCCAAAGGCAGGCATTTGTTGTGCGCAGAGAAGCTGTGCAGGGACAGAGAGATGAAACTGGAAAACTCCAGCGGAGGGAAAACTCCATCCAGACTAGCGGCGAGGCCTGCAGGAAATGGTGGCGACATTAGACCAGTGGTCCCAGCGTGGGCACGGGCCCCACACGGGGGCAATTTGGTGTTTAAGGGGGGCAATTGGAGAAGGAGTTGTTCACAGTGAATTCTGTGCATTTCTACGGTTCTAGGGGCTCATGAACAGTATACACACATATGCATGTCAGTTCTCTATGGTATGTTTTGGAACTTTATTCGCTATTTTTCATATCACTTCTCTCTCTCTCTTCCTCCCCCTCTCTCTCCTCTCCTCTCTTCCTCTTTCTCTCTCCTCCTTCCCTCCTTCCAAAATACAAAAAGAATAGTTTACAAACT
Organism: Lasiurus borealis; assembly: GCA_004026805.1. Classification (NCBI taxonomy): domain Eukaryota; kingdom Metazoa; phylum Chordata; class Mammalia; order Chiroptera; family Vespertilionidae; genus Lasiurus; species Lasiurus borealis. Next base: position 29,560 of record PVJN01018184.1, read on the forward strand.
GGCCCACAGGCCAAATCTCGATCATTGTCTGCCTTTGTAAGGCCTGAGAACAATTTTTACATCTTAAATAGGTGAGAGGGAAAAAGTCTAAAGAAGAAGGATATTTTGTGACAAGTGACTATCACATGAAATTAAAATCCCAGTGTTCATGATTAAAGTTTTATTGGCACACAGCCAGGCCATTCATTCACTTACATATCGTCTCTGGCTCTTTTCATGCTGTGAAGACGGAGTGGAGAGGTTTCAGCAAGAGTATGTCCCGCAAGACCTAAAGTATTTTCTCTCTGGCCCTTTGCGGAACAAGATGGCTAGACATTTGGGAGGTGTGGCTCCCTAGATGTGCTACTGAACACTGAAAGAGAGGGAGTGAGCGAACTGAGAGAGTGGAGAGAGAGAAAGGGAGCTGGAGGCAGTGTGGTTACCAGCAGGCGACAGAGGAAGGCGGAAGAATGGGTGAGGACAGTGGGTAAATAAGTTTATGTAAACCTCAACTTCATTAAACAGGCCACCTCCCAGACTATCTCACTGCCTGGTATTTTAAGCACAGTCCTGAGCACGAGGAATTCATAAGGTCGCCAGCTGTGGTAGCGAGCGGGCCCACCCCATGACTAGAAGTCTGTCTTTCAAACGCGGTGAGGTGTCTGCTTCCTGCTGTATCCGGGAAGGCTGGCTTCTGGGAGGAAGATTACTCCACCTGGGTAAATGTTTGCTAGAAGTTCAAGTGCTCTCTCTGTCCTGCGATCTGGATCTTACTAGGGCGACTGTTAAAACACTCTAAGAAAGGGCTCTGCACTCTGGAAACAGGCAGGCACTTGCAAAGGGCAGACAGGGAGTTGTGTAAGAACAGGGGAAAGGGACTCGGCCGGCGTGGCTCAGGGGTTGAGAATGGACCTAGGAACCAGGAGGTCACGGTTCGGTTCCCAGTCAGGGCACAGGCCCAGGTTTGGGGCTCGGTCCCCAGGGTAGGGCATGAAGGAGGCAGCCGATCAGTGATTCCCTCTCATTATTGATATTTTGATCTTCTCTCCCTCTCCCTTCTTCTCTGAAGTCAATAAAAGATATATTATTAAAAACATGGATAGGGGGCGGGAGCAGGGGGAGGGTCCCTCCATTGTCCCTCCCACCAGGTCAGTGGGTGTGCTGGGATACAGGGGCTGAACCCACCAGCTTGCCACGTGACCTTGGATAAGAAACGTCACCTTTCTGTTTCAGGAACTCATGTGGAAAGAGGGAATCCTTTTTCTAGTAAGTCACTATTTTTAATCCTCACGCAAGGATATTTTTCCACGGAGAAGGGGAGAGAAAGAGGGAGGGGAACCGTGATGGAGAGAGGCACATCCATCGGTTGCTCCCACAGGTGCCCTGACCAGGGATGGAAATCAAGAATACCTGCACCGAGGTCCATGCCCTTGAGTGGAATCAAACCCGGGACCCTTCAGTCCGCAGGCTGATGCTGTATCCAGGGAGCCACACCAGGTAGGGCCATTCTAAGTCCCTTTTAAACAAGAAGCACAAAAGCATTTGCGTCTCCCGCATTTGCTTAATTCAACACTGATCCTGGCTCTGTCAATCACCATGGAATTTAGAGGAAAATCCCTCCATTCCAACTTTGCTAGAGTCATGGGTGAAATCGCTTTCCCTTTCCTTGGACTTGGCACGGGCGTGGGATCAGGAAACTATTTCCAGGAGTGGCCTGCCCGTCCACCCCGAGGACATGGCAGGCCGTGGCCGTGGCTGTGGCTGTGGCTGTGGCTGAGAGCCCAGCCCAGAGCCACACACACTGACCTGGGCCCTGGAAAGCAGGAAACACGTGGCCTTCATGGACTCTGCTCAGCTCCTGCGGGAGGCCTTGGGGCCCACAGTTCAGTACCTTGTCTGCTCTTCCCAATCTCACGCCACCCCCTGTTTGTTTCTGTGGCTCTTCAAGAGGTACTGGCTGCTGCCAGTTGCTCCATGAAGTATGTACTAGGTTAGTGGTCGGCAAACTCATCAGTCCACAGAGCCAAATATCCACAGGACAATGATGGAAATTTCTTTGGAGAGCCACATTTTTTCAACTTCAACTTCTTCTAACGCCACTTCTTCAAAATAGACTCGCCCAGGGCATGGGGTTTTGTGGAAGAGCCACACTCAAGGGGCCAAAGAGCCACATGTGGCTTTTGAGCCGCAGTTTGCCGACCACTGGCCTAGACGTCAGCCTCTCTCCTAGCTTTTCAGTCACTTGGGCTCATTGGCGGGAAAGTGACGACTAAGTCACGGTTTCATTCGCCTTCGGGTTCAGCGCCAGCGAGCCCAGGCCGGTGCTGGCCTTCGGATGTCCTCGGTACTGGCTCGGCTCCCCCTCTGGAATGACCGCCTCCACCTCCTGCCTCCAGGTTAATCCTGGCCCGGCCGAGGACTGACACCACCCGAGAAACCTCACTGAATAGCAGAGCGGCTGGCCCAGACCCAAACCTTCTCTCTTACCCTGAGAAAGTGGCTGCGCCAGCATGCTAATCGCGAGATCTCCCCCTCGGCTGTTTTATCTCTCATCTACAACCCTTAACAAAATTCCTCTACAGGGTGGACTGTTTGTCACCTACAGCAACTGTAAGGCTACAATACATGCTATGTGTCCAGCCACTAAAACCTTGGAGGAAATCGTGAGCTTTGCCTCAAAATTCTGAGAAAACAGGAAAATGAAAGTGATGGTGTGATGGTGACATTTGGATCTACTGTATTTTCTGGCGTATAAGACGACTTTTTAACCCAGGAAAATCTTCTTAAAAGTCGGGGGTCGTCTTATACGCCAGGTGTCATCCTATAGGGCGAGTATATCCCAAACTCTATATTTTAACTGGAGAAGTTGGGGGCCATCTTATATGCCGGAAAATACTGTAGTTCATTTTTAAACCCAGATCAAAGATGGCTACTACTACCGGAAAAATGTTAGCCAACACGTTCTAGAAAATTCACTTTAGGGCTTTGGGAACATTCAGGGCGATGGTGGGAATCTCTGAGAAGCACGTGCTCTAACTTAACTTTGGTAACTTTTGCAAATTTTGTGACATTGTGTTTAATTCTGTTTGTTTCAGAGACTGCAACAATAGATATTTGAAATGTTAAATCTGTCTTCATCTCTAATATGTGCTAGGAACTTTGTTATTATAAGGGAGTTAAAGTTGAATAAGAATTGGCGCAGTGCCTGGCAAATTATAGAGAGACAATCCGTAATTATTCAATGAATGGATGACTGATACCTGGGTTTATTCACTTAAGATTGTGTGACCAATAAAAGATGTTCTTCGGAAAGGAACCTCACACAGGGATCTGATCACAAGTTCCTAACGGTCAGGCCTATAAATGAGAGAGAAACATCGATCAACTGCCTCTTGCACACCCCCTACTGGGATGTGCCCGCAACCAAGGTACATGCCCTTGACTGGAATCAAACCTGGCACCCTTCAGTCTGCAGGCAGACACTTTATCCACTGAGCCAAACCGGTTTCAGCTAGTGAAAGATTTTAAGCCAGCCTATCTATTGTTCTTTGCATCTGGTTTAGGTCACCTTTGAAATGGCAGAAATAATCCCTCGAAAAGAGGATGCTAATCCTCCAGAGAGCACATAATCTTATTGACCAGCCTGTAATCCAATCCCCACCTTGCTTTCTCCAACCTGCCTTACTTTCCCTCCTTAATTTCAAATACATACAAGAAGCTGGAAAACTGTTATTGTCTGGGGCAGTGGTCAGCAAACTCGTTAGTCAACAAAGCGGCAAACCGTGGCGGCTCAAGAGCCGCAGTTTGCTGACCACTGGTCTGGAGCATTTGAGATCTTGCTCCCAGACTCAAATAATCCCATTACAATTCTCTACAGGTTTGGATGTTTCTTACTCAGTAATTGAAAGTGTTAGCCAACCCTATTAGTAACAGAGTTCCAATATTTATACAGCAGGTTCCTGGAAGTCACACAAGCCACATAATTCCTTGTAGAAGATATTCTAACTACAGTGGTAACTCAAGTTACGAGTGCCCTAACATACGAGATTTTTGAGATACAAGCCGTGGAGCGAGCGATTTTTGCTTTGAAATACGAGCAACATTTGAGATAGGAGTAATGGCAGGGATCGTCTGGCTGCACACGACCCACCAGTTTACCTTGACTCCAGCGTCTCATAGTTTCCCACGCCTCAAGGTTACGGAACGAATTAAACTCGTATCTCGAGGTACTACTGTATAGACTTTGGTCAACTCAGGCTTGAAGAATATGAATGTCTGTGATAAGATATCTCAATATACTAATAACTAGAGGCCTGGTGCATGAAATTCATGCCAGGGGCTCAGCCCTCGAAGCCCCAACTTTGTCTAGAAGGTCGTCCAGATGGTCATTTTGTTGTTCTAATTAGCATATTAGCTCTTTATTATATAGGATGTAACGGGACAATCAGTAGGTCGGTGATGCCTGTCACTACTTGAACCAATTAGGCAGAGACAGAGTTGAATCTTATACTAATATGAGCGTTTATTTCAATTCTGCCACCAGGATGGGAGAGCAGCAGGTCACCCACAAAAATCTTCTCTGCCCCCCCCCCCCCCCACATAAGCCAGCTGCTTCTGTTGGGTAGAAGGACACAGATTACATGGGGAAGTAGGCAAGAGGATATGCCAAATGGGCAGTTAACAGGGCTGGAGATTTTCAAAGGCCCGGGGGCTTGCAAAGTGTGGGGGTCTTCAAAGGGCTGGGGGCTCTGGTTTCCACAACAAGGTTGTTTCCATAGTAACAGGCAGCTCCAGATGGGGAGGATGGGCCGCCTTTCCAGGTGAGCTCCCAGCCAGGTTAGGATGTGTCTTCTTTCATCAGCTTATAATTACAGCGGGTCCCCAACATTCTATTTCTGCCCTATCAATAACAATAGTAATAATAGCTAGCATTTATCAAACGCTGACTTCTCGGAAAGTCTAGTTTTGAATGTTTTCCTGTACATCTCATGGAGTCCTCCCAGTCCATACTGTTGTTGTTGTTGTTACAGAGGAGGAGACAGCACAGATGGGTTAAGAATGTTCCCAGCACCCAGAGCTAGAACGTGTTGAAGGCAGGAACTAAATCAGGATTCAGATTTCAGGCTTCTAAGCTGCTTTGCCTGTGTTATGCTGTTTGTAAAAATGTGAGGGCCCTATCAGGTTTGGCTTAATGGATACTGCATCAGCCGGTGGACAGAAGGGTCTCGGGTTCGATTCTGGTCAAGGGCACATGCCCAGGTTGGGAGCTCCATCCCCAGTGTTGGTCTTGCAGGAGGCAGCCGATCCATGATTCTCTCTCATCATTGATGTTGCTATCTCTCCCTTCCCCTCTCCCTTCCTCTGGGAAATCAATAAAATATATATATTTTTAAAAAGTAGAAGGGCATGTCTATGGAATCCTAGGGTCTCTTTTAAGTTTGAACTTGCAATGACTCCAGGTAGGAAACCAAACTCAATGCTAGAGTTCAGTGCACTCCTAATTTTTATTCAGAAACCATGGGAGGCTCTCCATCAGCTCATGAAATCACACAAAAGCCTTTCCTGGTTTTGCCTGGTTCATTTGTATGAATTGTTTTCAGAGACACCCACGCTCCCAGATTGAAAGAAAACTTCTCTCGCCCAGGAAGGTAGACCTTTAACATCCCCACGTCGGCCTGCTGGCTACTCTGCTGCTGTATTACAGTATCGTGTAATTTGGACTTAAATGTAAAATTACAGTGTAGGTTGCAGCTGCAGCCTGGGGCTTGCTACAAAGCCTGCCGCCCAGGCTCTTTTCTGCATGATGTCATCGCCTCTGTCATTGCAGACAGCTTCACTTTTACTTGACACGAGTGACAAAATAGTGAAACAGAACAGTGGGCGCTGGCAACAGTGAGGTGTTGGTGTGGAGAAATCAACAACCCACCTCAGATGGGCAGACGTCCTTATGCATCAGGAGCAGAAACATCCCTGGGCCCTGCAAGGGCAGCTGCTGCTCATGAAGAAGAGTCCAGCCGGTCGGCGTGGTTCAGTGGTTGAGCGTGGACATATGAACCAGGAGGTCATGGTTCGATTCCCAGTCAGGGCACATGCCAGGGTTGTGCAGGAGGCAGCTGATCCATGATTCTCTCTTATCTCTGATGTTTCTCTCTCTCTCCCCCTCTCCCTTCCTCTCTGAAATCAGTCCTATCTAATAAAAGAGTAATATGAAAATTAACCATACCTCTGCTACACCAATAAGCCATGCCCACCAGCCATGCTCACCAGCCAATCAGAGTGAGTATGAAAATTAACCCAACCAAGATGGCTACGGCCACAGAGAGAGCAGGAGGGAGGCTTGGGATGCTCCTGGCAATAGAGGAAGCCAAGCTTTCCCCACACCCTGGCGGGCCCAGGCCTCCACTTAAGGCAACAAAGTTTCAATGGTTGTTTGAGCAAAAGGCTTGCCTCCTCTCCAGGCTACAAAGTTTCAATTGTAGAAAATAAATAAATCCCAGATACCAGGGCCTCCGCTTGGGTCACCGGGGGGCATGGCCAGCCTGCAAACCACCACAGGCCCCCCGCCCAGGCCACCCCACCCCCAAGGAAACCCCCACCCTGATCCAGAACACCCTTCAGGGCAAACCAGCTGGCCCCCACCCGTGTACCAGGCCTCTATCCTATCTAATAAAAGAGTAATATGCAGATTGACCATCACTCCAACACACAAGATGACTGCTCCCATGTGGACATAAGATGGCTGCCCCCATGTGGACATAAGATGGCCACCACAAGATGGCCAGCAGGGGAGGGCAATTGGGAAGGACCAGGCCAGCAGAGGAGGGAAGTTGGGGGTGACCAGGTCTGTAGAGGAGGGCAGTTAGGGACAAACAGGCTGGCAGGGGAGCAGTTAGGCATCACTCAGGCTGGCAGGGGAGTGGTTAGTGGGTGATCAGGCTGGCAGGCAGAAACAGTTAGGGGCAATCAGGAAGGCAGGCAGGTGAGCAGTTGGGAGCCAGCAGTCCTGGATTGTGAGAGGGATGTCCCACTGCTCCTTTAGGCCCAATCCTACCTGGAGAGCTGGACATCCCTTAAGGGTCCCAGATTGGAGAGGGAGCAGGCTGGACTGAAGGATGCCAGCCTGATCACCCCCTAATCACCCCCCCCATACATGAATTTTGTGCACCAGGCCTCTAGTACAAATATAAGAAGAGGAAGAGGAAGAGAAAGAAGAAGAGGAGTCCATTCTATCCTGGTCAGGTGGCTCAATTGGTTGTAGCCACTCACAAGGGTAAATTGTGAACCTTGGACTTCCTGCTTGGAGAGGAAGTCTGCCTCTGATTCTCTGATGACTCTCCCCTTTTTACCCACCTTTCAGCAGACTCTGGAGACTTTCCAGATCTTTCTTTTGCCCTACACCTAGTGTGCTTTTTTAGCAGTCTAGCAGGAGACAGGGAAACCCACTAACGTTTTTACAACCCATTGAAGGTATATCAAGCCAGACATTCACGGCTGAATTTCCACATAACTCCAGGGTTTTGTGGGAAGAACAAATGTCAGATTTTTGGCAAATGTTTTTGGTTTAGTCCCCAAATAGCAAGGCCATTAAAAAGTTAACGTATGTTCTTTTGTGTCTCGGGTGGGTATAGGAATCCTTAGTCTCTAAAAATTCCTTACTGTGTAGCTCGCGGTTAACTGCCCTCAGCGGCTCCTCCCACTGCGTCTCCACGGGGATCTGAACAGTGACCTGTGGATGAGGCCACAGATCTCCAGCTACACTCGGTTTTCTCTGGACCAGGAAGTGAGGGCCCTAGTCTAGCAAAGAAGAGATGACTCCAGATGGGGAGGTGGCAGCAAATTGAGAGAAACAAAGGGGTTTTCTATTGACAAGATTTATCACAGGATTTATCAATGTAAGGACTAGTTAGCCTTTTAACCCATGTAGATTCCTCTCTGGAATCTATGAAAAATAATACAGACAGGATTGAGTTTTGTTTTGTTTTTATTCATCTTCTCCTGAGGATATATTTTTCCATTGCTTTTCAGAGAGAGTAGAAAGGAGGGAGTGAGGAGAAGAAGGAGGAAGAGAGATAACACTGGTGTGAGAGAGAGACATGGACTGGTTGCCTCCCTCAGGTTGTACCCAGTGGGGTAGAGAGTGAACCCACAAGTATGTGTCCTTGACTTGGAATTGAAACCGAGACCCTTTGGTCCATGGCTCGGTGGTTGAGCCTCGACCTGTGAACCAGGAGGTTGAAGTTTGATTCCTGATCAGGGTGGGGTGTTCAGGAGGCAGTAAATTAATTACTCTCTCTCATCATTGATGTTTCTCCCTCCCTCTCCCTTCCTCTCTTAAATCAGTACACACACACACACACACACACGCGCGCGCATAAATATATTTACAACAAACTATACACTCTTGAGTTTTGTAGCAGGCAAATGTATTTCTTCCCGAGAAAGTGAAATTTACCAGTAAATCCTAACCATGCTAAACCTTAGAAGAATGAAAATACTTTGCAGAGTCGTTGTGGCTCAGCTAGCAAATCAAGTTGGCGTTCTTGCCAAAAGCGATAAAAAATGTAATATCTTTCCTTTTTTTCCCCGAGTCCACTCGTCTCCTATGTAAAATGAAAGTGTTTCATTTAATGTCGAAAAAGTCTCTCCTCTTTCCTATTGAGGGAACTTGAATTCCTTGTGGGTGAATAACAGATTTTCAAGAGCCAGTGGAGAAGTAAATCTTTCCTTACACTCTCGTTATTCTGTCTGGAAAGATGCTTTACAAATGCATGCATTTCCAGGTTTTGTAAATGAAAAAATGTCAGCGATATAAACTAGGGGGAAGGGAAACAAATCCGTTGCATTAGTTCCAGCGCATTAGCAGAGAGCACTAGAAGGCAAGGGATCTTGATAAAAAGATTCCCTTCTAATGTCATTTTCTGACAACTTGTTAACTCATCCTCTGCTCTCTCCTGCCCCAGAAGAACGAATAGACTGTGTCTCTGTCAGCAAGCTTTGTCCGTGTCTGCCCAATGGCGCTCATCCCTCTTTAATGCAATCATTGATCTATACATCTCTCTCCTCTGCGGGCCGGGGTTTCCATGGTGTTGCAACACTAGGCCCTGGGTTGTGCTTGACATTTCATCAAATGTCAAAGAATCGTTAATGAATTAATCTGCACTGTATTTTTTCAGAACCCAGCTTAATAGG
>PVJN01018185.1:0-39393 GCA_004026805.1 Lasiurus borealis
CGAGCCGGGCCCCGCCCCTGGCCCCGCCCCCCGGCCTCGCCCCGCCCCCTCTCGGTGGGGGGGGTGGGCCCGCCCGCGGTGAGTGTCCCGGGAGCACGTGTTCGGGAAGGAGCGGCGGAGGGGCGCGTCCGCCCGCGGGGAGGAGAGCGAGTCCGGGGAGGCGGCAGGAAGAGGGGCTCCTGCACCCCCTCCCGGGTTTCCGGGGCACAGCCCTCATTCTCTTGCAAACCCTCGGGGTATATGTGTGTGTGTGTGTGCGCGTGTGTGATGGGGAGGAAGGAGGGAGGGAGGGCGGCGTGTCTCCTCCTCCCTCCCTCCGCAGTTGCATTTAAGGTGGAAGCGCAAAAGCCAGGGAAGGGGCAGGAAATGCACAGCCTTTTCCTGGCGGAGGTTAAGTTATGTAAGAGCCTCTCCACGCGCTCCTAGGGGAGGGATCCCGGAGCCAGCCAACTTCTTTTATATCGCCTTAGTTTCCCCAATTTACACCGCCACTGCCACCACCACCTCCTTCCATCCTGTGGCCGCACAAAGGAAAAGAGAAAAAAAAAATGGAAATTTCCACCAATTGCAATTTCAATAGTTGATGATTTTTCTTACGACTTTGGAGTGAAAGGTGATCTATCCCGCAAAGGTTCTTCTTCCAACTTGATGCGAATTCAGGAATGGATCTCGTTGCTTTTTTTTTTTTTTTTTTTCCCTAGGGAGCCAGGTCACAGCTTCCCTTCTGAGGCTCCTATGACCCCATGGGGGGGGGGGGAAGCAAGTATATGCCTATTTCAAAGCAAAAGGGAGAGCCTGAAGCCAAGCCCTTGCCTCTCTCTGCACTCTGTGGATGTGCCTTCACATCAGGTGTCCTGTGAAAAGGTCTTCACGAGAAATAGCACTTTTTCCTCTGGTGATGCATTTTACACACAACACACACACACACACTTTTGTTTAGGGAGTTCTTTTGAGCAAAATACGCGAAAGTCCTTATTTGTAAATCAGGATGGAGAATGGGACACCTTTTGTAGGTCACCAGGCTCCAAAATTGGCACAGATTAGTGTGTTGACTAAAAGTATAAAATTCCAGGCCAGTTATTTTATTAGATTATTTATTAGATGTCCCTGTGGGCCATGGGGCGAAACAAGGTGGACCATGGAAAACCCTAGTTTTAGACCCAGACAGAACTAGATTTGTGTCCCGTTGCTGTTATTTAGGTCTGTGACGTTATTTAACCTGTCAAAGCATCTTTTTTTCTCGCTTGTGAAATATGCTAAGGAATAGATCCACGTAGGTTGTGGTGAGGTCTAAGTAAATAACGTATGTCAAGCACATAGGGCACCTCATGACACATAGTAGGCTCTGCAAATAGAAACTTATTTGCCATGGGGCCACTTTTTACACTTACTAGAGTCCAGGTGCACAACATTCATGCACTGGGGTGGGGGGATCTCTCAGCCCGGCCTGTGCCCTCTCACAGTCTGGGTCCCCTGGAGGGAAGTCTGACTGCCGGCTGGACATCCCCCCAGGGGTCTTTAGGGCTGTGGCAGAGGCAGGAGAGGCTCCCATCATGGCTGCTGCGCTCACTAGCGGTTAATCAGGCTGGCTGAGCCACATTCCCCCTGTGGGAGCACACTGACTACCAGGGGGCAGCTCCTGCATTAAGCATCTGCCGCCTGGTGGTGAGTGCGCATCCTAGCGACCAGTTGTTTGCTGGTTGTTCGCTGTTTGTCCATCAGCTGTCGATTTACATATTAGGGTTTTATTATATAGGACTAGAGGCCTGGTGCACAAAATTTGTGCACTTGGAGAGGGAGGGGGAGGAGTCCCTCAGCCCAGCCAGTGCTCTCTTGTAATCCAGGAGCCTTCAGGGGATGTCCTGCATTGAGCATTTGCCCCCCAGGTGGTCAGTGCACGTCAAGCAGTTGAGCGGCCTTAGCATATCATTAGCATATTACACTTTGGTTGGTTGTACAGCCAACTGGATGGCCAGACACTTAGCATATTAGGCTTTTATTCCATAGGATTATATAAGATGTCTTTTATGGGGAATGTGTCATTATCCCCATTATACATTGAGGTTCAAACACCTTAGGTAAACTATTGAAGCTGAGACTGAAACTCAGGTCAACTAACTTTGATTCGTTACTCCTGCCACTGTACCACACGCAGATAATTTAGAAAGAACAGAATAGCCGAAACCGGTTTGGCTCAGTGGATAGAGCGTCGGCCTGCGGACTGAGAGGTCTCAGGTTCGATTCCGGTCAGGGGCATGTGCCTTGGTTGCGGGCACGTCTCCAGTGGGGAGCGTGCAGAAGGTGGCTGATCGATGTCTCTCTCTCATTGATGTTTCTAACTCTATCCCTCTCCCTTCCTCTCTGTAAAAAAATCAATAAAATATATTTTTAAAAAAAGAACAGAATATTCAAAGCCAATAGGGGGGGAAATGTGATATGATAAATGCAATAAGAAAGGTATGGAGTAAAAGAAGTGATTTCACTCAAGAAGATTAAGAAAAGTCACTTAAGCTGAGCTCTCAAGATTCTGGGCAAATGAGACGTCTAGCCTAACCCTAGTCATTTCGGATTTGCCTCTTAACGAACCCCACACCATATCCAGACGCTGCCACATGCGTCTTTGTTCCAAATCTGCCTTCCTCTTTGGGTTCTGCCCTGCTTCCAACTGGATGTATCCCCTCCCACTGTCCTATCCCCGAGACTTTCTGGCCTGGTTGAGGCTGACCTTCAGATTCTAGGCAGCCCGTTCTAGCTGCTCACTTGGCCTTTGACTGACAGCCATCTTGACGTAGCAACCTCTTTGTCTCCCAGAATGGCACGTTAAGGAGAATTTTGGTCTCCCAGGGCCGCAGTCCTGTGGTGGGTCGCACTTTGAACAAGGAAAAGTAAGAACAAAGGTGCAGGGCTGTGCAAGCCCGTGGCATGGAGGAAGGAGGAAGGAATACTAATAGGGAATGGAGGAAAGCAGGATTCCAGCAGAAGCTTTTGGAAAAGTCAAAACGCAGTACAAGCCTAGAAAAGGAGGAGGGGCTTTTCCCCCTAATAATGAGGACTTCTTCTCCCTTTGAAGGCAACTAGACAAGTCAGCCAAATATTTCCGTAGACCCGCTTCATGGTACAAGAGAGTTAACAAAATCGTGATGAATTACCACCCGAGGACCCCAGGGGTGAATAAGACCCAAAGAAGCGAGTTTTTGTGTTTGCAGCCCTTTTTTCCTCTGGGACGAGCGCCAATTCCAGAAAGACGGAGTGAGAAGCCAAGAGGCTGAGCAGTTCTGACAAGCACTCAGGGCTGGAACAGCGGGGATTGATGTCCAGCGTCCCCCGGCGCAGTGGCGAGTGCTAATGGCCTCCTCTCACTTGGTGTGGGGAGCTGAACCTCTGAAATAAGCCATGTCTTAGATTTGGTTTCCAGAAAAAAAAAAAAAAAAAACAGACCTTAAGACAAGGATTTAGTTACATAGTTTATTTAGAAAGTGACTGCAGAAAGCACTAGGCGGGGATGAAGAAAGGAGACACGGAAGGGGAAAAAAAAAAACAACAAGATGAGCTGATGACTGTTTTACCCCTGTAGGCAACTGGAATTCAGTCCCCCGGGGGACCACTGAGGGACTGTGTGGCCCACCCATCAGAGTTATCCCACTGAGGGGTAAGGCACTGTAGGTATTTCTCCATCAGCTTCATCCCTTATTAGCTGAGGACTGATCATCGTGGGTGGGTTGTTAACTCCCTGACGGCAAGCTTTCCCCCTGGGGTCAAAGCACACAAGCCTCATCAATGAAAGAAAAATAAAGACGTTCCAAAAAGAGAAAGAAAAATAAGAGAAACTTTTCTCAGCCAACCCACACTAGAGGGTGTCACTCAAACAAGAGGAAACTGATTCCCCCGTGCAGGCCCGAAGAGGCCTACAGGAATACAGAAGAAGGAAAAGAGGAATAGTATAGAAGAATGTAGGTAGATGACTGTTGTCTGAATAAAAACAATGGAACCTACAAATCCAAAACTTGAGACTTCCAGAGGCTGGCAAAGATGCAGAGCAATAGAAACTCTCCTACCTTGCTGGTGGGGATACTAAATGGTACAGCCACTTTAGACGACAGTACGGTGGTTTCTTACCAAATTAAGCATACATCTAACACATGATCCAAAGACTGTAAAGATATATCCATAAAAACAAACAGACATGCACATGGATGCTTATAGCAGATTTATTCATCATTATCAAAACTTGGAAACAACAAAGATGTCCTCCCGTAGGTGAATGTATAAATAAACTATGGTACATCCAGGCAATTGAATATTATTCACTCTAAAAAAGTAAGCTATCAGAAGAAAAGTAATAATAATAATTAATTAATTTAAAAAAGAGAGAAGAAAAAGTAAGCTATCAGAAGAAAATTATAATTAAAAAGAGAAAAAAGCTATCAAGCATAAAAAGAAACTTTACAGGCATATAACTAAATGAAAGAAGTCAATCTGAAAGGTTATATAATCTGATTTCAACTCTATGACATTCTAAAAAAGGCAAAACTATGAAGAGAGTGGAAATTTCAGTGTTTGCCAGAGGTTAATGGAGAGAGAAGGATGAATAGCAGAGCACAGATGGTTTCTAAGGCAGTAAAACTACTCGGAATGATACTATAATGATGAATACATGTCATTATACATTTGTCCAAACCCATACAATGTACAATACCAAGAGTGAACCCTAATGTAAACTATGGACTCTGGATGCTAATGATGTTTCAATGTACGTTCACCAGTTGTAACGAGTGGACCACTCTGGTGGGGGGTGTTGATGATTGGCAAGGCTATGCATGTGTGGAGGCAGGAATACATGGGTAATTGCTGTATTTTCTCAATTTTTCTGTGGACCTAAAAGTGCTCTAAAATATAAAGTCTACTTTAAATTTTTCAAGTAAATATTAGCAAAGCAAATTCAAAAGGATAGTAGACTGTCATAAACAAGTTCAATGATTTGACATAAGAAAATCGGCAAAGCGCTATCCAGTTGGGCTCAGTGAATAGACTGTTACCCCACAGATTGAAGAGTCCTGGGTTTGACTCCAGTCAAGGGCACGTATCTAGGTTGCAGGCTTGATCCCTGGTCCTGGTCATCAGTGGTTGAAAGCACTGGTTCAGGGCACCTGGGAGCCAGAGAGGCCAGGCGGTACTACGAGGCTGGGAGAGGGTGGCCGTGCTCTCTGAGGCCATTAACATTTCTGTCAGTTTCTACAGAATTAAGTGGAGACACCAGCCTTGGTCTTCTACCACAAGCTCGTAGACATCCGCTCATTCCTGTCACCTATGGATCCCCAGGCACAGCTTCAGATGGACCATGCTGTGCGCGCTGCCCCACGGGAGTAAGCGTGGCCAGGCCACGTGAGAGCATCTCAAGGAGGTTTGATAAGAAAAAGCAGCTGACCATTTCTGAAGCCCACACCAAGGTTTGCCCACCTGAGGCACCTGACTGACGAAGCTGACTGAGAGTAACAGGTGGGGACAGCCACCCTGGAGAAGAGGAGGCAGGAAGAGGCCGCGGTTCAAACAAGCCAAGAAAAAATAGAGGGGAGAAAACTTACAAATAAACAAGAGGTGCTCACGGCTCATAGACTCCTAATTTAAACCCAACAAAAACGGTTTACACCTCAAACTATGTGTGTATATATATATATATACATATGTATATATATATATATGTATATATATATATACATATATATATATATGTATATGTATATATACACATATATGTGTGTGTGTGTGTGTGTGTGTGTATAAATTTTAGAAAGTAAGATATAAAATACCATCATTTCCACAGGACATATTTTAATATATAAAAGTTATCGTTAGCCACTTCAGAAAAATAGCAGAAATAAGTATAATGTCCAACAAAACTCTATCGTTTTTATATATAAACAAAAAGAATTAGAAAATAAAACGTTTAAAACAACTTTTAAACAATATAAAAACAACAAAATAGCTAACATCGAAGAACAAGTTCAAGGAGAGATGTGGAAAGCTTCTACACAGAGGACTTCAGAACTTTTTTGAGAGAAATCAAAGATGGTGTGAATAAACAAAGGAGTGTGCCACGTTCATGGGCTAGTATGCCTAAAGCTGTGACGTCGCCTGGCCTATTTAAATGATCTACAGGATTAGTGCAATCTCAAAATCAGTTCTAACACTTGTCTTCCACCCCAGTGAAACTGCACAAGTTGGTTCTTAATCTTATATGGACATGGAAGGAGAAGGAAAGAGATCATTGAGATAGAATAAAAGAACTCAGACACAGACCAAAGGGTAATGAATACAGGACAATGACATCATAGGCACGGCAAGGCAGTTTAGAAGAGCAAGTGATTGCAATGAATTGTGCTGGGATGATCGGATGTAATTATTTCTTTAAATTTACCTTAACCCCCAACCGCATCAGACACAAAGATCCAGGTGGACTATAGAACCAAAGGTAAAAAGCTAATATTAAAATCTCTAGGAAGATATTATAGGAGGAGAACTGTATAACATTAGAAAAGGGGGAAACTTTCTAAAGTAGGCACGAAAGCTCTAATCATAAATAAAGAGGATCATTATGTTAGATGACACTGAGTGGACAGATTATTATGACCTCTGAACGCATAATAACCTGGTCACTCAGTATATATGGCCCGGTGCATGAATTTGTGTATGGGTGGGGTCCAGCCAGCCTGGCCAGGGGGAGGGGACATGGGCGGTTGGCCAGTCTATTTGCTGGTCGAACTCTTGGTAGAGGGGGCAATTTGCAAATGAGCCCTTTATTATATAGGATATGCACTGAGTGTGGAATAAGAACTCATATTTACAGGTGGTGAGAGCTTAAACAATACAATCACTTTGGAAAACAGTTTTTCACTTCCTACACATGTCCAAATATTCAGCTCCAGGGTATATACCAAACAGATGTGCATAAATGCACCAAGAGATAAGGCAAAGGATGTTTATAGCAGCACTGGTTATAAAAGCCCCAAATTGTAAGCAATTCACATGACCATCAAAAATAGAATATCATGGTATATATTTAGAAATAACCCGAGGGGACCTTCTTGATACTGATAGTGTCCTATTTCCTGACCTGTGTTCATTCTTTGATATTTCATTTAGCTGTGTATTTTTATTTTGTGTTTTTCTGTAGGCATGAGAAATTTCACTATAGAAAAAGATTTTTTTCTTAAAGAAAAGTGGTTCTACCTTACACCATGTAGAAAAAAATATTTTTTAAAGATTTTTTTATTGGCTCTACCTCACACCATATAGACCCATCAAAATAGATCATAAACTTAAATGTCAGAGCAAAAGCTTCAGAACTCTTAGAGGATAGAAGCAAGTCATTGTGACCTCACAGAAGACAATAGTTTCTTAGATACAAAAGAAAGAACCAGAAACAACTAAAAAAATAGTAGATGGGACTTCATAAAAACTTAACTTTTTTGTGCTTCAAAGGACCAGAAAGTAGAAAGGCAACCCATGGAATGGGATATAATATTTACAAGACATATATCTGACATGGAACTAGCGTCTAGAATATATTTAAAACACTCTGAAAATCAACAATAAGAAGACAGATAATCCCATTTAGAAATGGGCAAAGGGAAAGGAAGAAGCGGAGGATGAACTAAAATTTATGAAAGAAGAAGAGTAAGAAACAGGTAAAGCGCTGGTTTGTGAAGCTGTAGTGATGTAAGAGCATATGCTCCTGACTGCTCCACTAAAGACTGCAGTCTAGCCCTGCCCACTGTTCAGTGGCTAGCGTGTTGGCTCTCACACTGAAGGGTCTCCAGTTCAATTCTCAGACAAGGGCATGTACCTGGGTTGCAGGTTCCATCGCTGGCCCCATTCTGAGCGCATATGGGAGATAACCAATTGATACGTTTTTCTCACATTGATGTTCTCTCTCTCCCTCCTCCCTTCCACTCTCTCTCTAAAAAAAAAGAAAAAGAAAAAGAAAAAGCAGTGGTAAAAATACCTTTGGGTGAATATTAACAACAACAACAAAAGAGTCCTGTCTAGGAAATGGAAGAAGGTATTTTGAAGGTGAATAATTAAAGCTCAGATTAGAAAAAAAGAATATCAGAGATCATTGAGTTTGTTAAATGAAGTCAAGCCTCCAGAGCCAGATAACACCATAGTGACAAACACACATTTAAAAATCTTTGGGAGTTGGGTGAGGGGAATGGGCAAAGGATTTGAATGACATTTCTCCAACGAATATATACCAACAAGCACATGGAAAGATGCTTAACATCATTAGTCATCAGAAAAAATGCAATCGTGCCTACAATGAGATATTACCGCTCATCTACGAGGATGGGGGAAATAAAAAGGATGGACAGTCACAAATGTGGGAGAGGACGTGGAGATGGAAACCCTCATACATTGTTGATGAGACTGTAAAATGGAGTGGCCACTTTAGAAAACAGTTCGTCGTCAGTTTTAACAAGTCCTCAAAAAGTCAAACGTAGATTTAAACTGTAAGACCACTTTTAGGCCCAACCCCTAGGAAACTGAAAACTACGTCCACACAAAAACTTTACATAAATGTCCAAAGTAGCATTATTCATGATAGAGAAATGGTGGAAATAACCCAAATGTCTCTCAACCAATAAATGGATAAATTAAAGGTGGTATATCCATCGATGGAAGTACTGAATACATGCGACAGCAGGCATAAACCTTGAAACATTATGCTAAGTGAAAGAAGCCAGACATGAGAAACCAAATGTTGCATGTTTCCATTTATAGGATGTGTCCAGAATAGATAAATCCATCAAGACAGAAAGTAGATTAGTAGTTGCCAGGGACGAGAGTGAAGAGGAAATGGGCAGGGACCGCTAATAGGCATGAGTTTTATTGATGGGGTAATGAGCATGTTCTGAATTGGATAGTGGTGATGGTTGCACAAGTCTGTGAATGCTAGTATACTAAAAACCACTGAAGTGTAGCTTGAAAAGGGTCAGTTTATGATACGTTACTTATATCTCAACTAGAGGCCGGTGTGTGTGTGTCCCTCAGACCAGCCTGCACCCTCTCCAATCAGGGACTCTTCGAACATCTCTCTCACAATCCAGGATGCTGGCTCCCAGCTGCTCGCCTGCCTGTCTGCCTGATTGCCCCTAACTGCTTCTGCCTGCCAGCCTGATCACCCCCTAACCATTCCCCTACCAACCTGATTGACACTAAACTGCTCCCCTGCAGGCCCAATTGCCCCTAACTGCCCTCTCCTACTGGCCTAGTACCCCCCAACTGCCCTCCCCTGTTGGCCTGGTCCCCCTAACTGCCCTCCCCTCCAGGTCTGGTCCCTCCCAACTGCCTTCCCCTGCTGGCTATCTTGTGGCGGCCATCTTGTGTCCACCTGGGGGCAGCCATCTTTGACCACATGGGGGTGACCACCTTGTGTGTTGGAGTGATGGTCAATTTGCATATCACTCTTTTATTAGATAGGATACATTTGTTATTTGAAAAAAAGAATAAAAGTGATTGTATGACTTTATATTCTCAGTAGCAATACAGTGAGTTCAGGTTGAGATATTCAATATTTAACTAATGAAGTTAGCTTCTACCTTCTCATTGAATTTTTTAAATGTATTTTTTAATTGATTTCAGAGAAGAAGGGAGAGGGAGAGAGAGAAACATCAATGATGAGAGAGAATCATTGATCAGCTCCCTCCTGCACACCCCCTTACTGGGGATCAAGCCCACAACCCAACCATGTGCCATTGACTGGAACTGAACCTGGGACCCTTCAGTCACAGGCTGATGCTCTATCCACTGAGCCAAACCAGTTAGGGCTGCTCATTGAATTTTTTTAAAAATGTCTCCATCATTCATTCAAAGAATGAGTTATTGAGTGACTACTCTATGCCAAGCACTAAGTATTGCAGATAGACGCAATGGGGTAGGCAAGGTCTTTGCCCTGTGGTGCTTACAATCCAGTGTCGAGGGCTAAGAAAAAGTACTTTGTTAAAACAGTTTAACAAAAGATGAGTCTGTGCCCCAAATCACACAGTTAGTATAGAGAGGAGTCATTTATGGAAAGCAGGACCAAGTTCAACAGGATCGTAGCAGTTATGTTACCCAGTGCCCTCATTTCAAAAAGTCTGAGGCTCAGGGAGGTCACATGCCTTGTAGCACACTATCACAGACGTACATGCATCTCAAGTTTGGGAGCCTCAGGGGACCCTGGAAACTCTCAAGGTCAACCCGTGTAAGACCTTTCAGCTTCAGATGCCCCTCAGATATGGGGAAGCCCTCCAACATGCATTCCACACTGTTCACTGCTGTTTGCCACATGCTGGGCATTGTATCATGTACTGGAGCCTGGCAGAGATCAATGAGGAGATCATGGATCGGCTGCCTCCTGCATGCCCCACACTGGGGATCGAGCCAGCAACCTGGGCATGTGCCCTGACCGGGAATCAAACCGTTGACCTCTTGGTTCCTGGGTCGACGCTGAGCCACACATTCACGCTGCACAAGGAATCTGTATTTTTAATGCTTCACTAAGGCAACCATGGTAAGCAGTCAGGTTTGGGAACCATAACCTAGTGTACCTCACAACTTGGCTTTTAGAGCTAAGATACGCAAGACCCAGAAAGACCCACTCAATCCCACAACTAGATAAAATATTTTTAATGCCCAAACCTGGGGATAGCTGTGTGTGTGTGTGTGTGTGTGTGTGTGTGTGTGTGTGTACATGTGCACATATGTGCGCACGCACGCCAAAACCCTGGATAGAACCAGGAAGGTGACACATTTATTCACTCATCGAACAAATAGCAAACACCCAGTGCAGTATGCTAGCAACAAGGGATACAGCAAATGTAAGACAATATCTTTCTTACAAGAAACAAAATAATTTCAACTCCCATAGTGGGAAGTGTTACAATGTGAGGCCAAACGGGGTACCAAGTCAATGGAAGATAATCCCTTAGGTTGAACCATAGAAAACTGTCAGTATTTGACCACTTTTGATCGACAGAAACAACAGCATCATGTGTTTCGGCTTTCCAAATAGCAGTTAGAGAGAGGCTGAGTCCTCTCTCCCCAGGGAAATAGCCTCACAAGATGGGGCTGAGTTGACCCTGAGAATGACAGATGCAGGCCGAGAGGAAGGGTGTCGGCAGAGCAGAGACTCTGCGGAGGGACCGGGGAAGAGGAGCAGCACAGAGGGGCCATTCACTCCAGATACGGATGGAGCGCAGTTGTAAGAGCCTCGCAGCCGTGTGCGTGAAATGCAGTCACCATTCTTAACCAAGTTATGTACACTTCGATTAAAGAGCCAGTCGCGCTGGCTGGTGTGGCTCGGTTGGTTGGAGCGTTATGTCATGCACCGGAAGGTCCGGGTTCAATTCCTGGTCAGGGCACATGTCTAGGTTGCAGGTTCCATCCCTCGTTGGGGCTTGTACAGGAGGCAACGGATTCATGTTCTCTCTCCCATCGATGTTTCTCTCTTCTCCCTCTCTTTCCCTCTCTCTAAACTCAATAAGCATATCCTCAGGTGACGATTAAAAAAAAACATCACCGTCAAGAAAAACCATGAATAATAAAAAATCAAATACTTCCCCCCAAAGATTCATGCTAGACCAGTGCTGCAAACATCCTGCCAAAACGTGTCCATGTTGAGTCTGCGATCTCCAATGCCTCTCTCCCCATAATGTTAGCATCAGCTCCTCAGTCAGGTGACCGTGCTTTCTTCCCGGAACCTCCACAATTCACTCTCCATCCACTCAATACCAGTTATTTACCAGCTCTACCCTCTTCTTCACTCCGTTCGCTTCCTTATGGAGAGAGACTATGCCGCGTTCACCCTGGTTTCTCTGCCCGTGCATAAATATCACCGGTTCCAGATCAATAGGGAGAGAATGAATGAATGAATGAATGAATGAATGAATGAATGATGACTCTCCGAATTTTGCTTTGTACTTAAGGTTGTGTGAGGCTGTGAGAAATTGTTCCAAGCAACTGATTTAGGAACGCACAGGTGAGTTCCTGGGTGAGCCACCTGCCGCAGGGAGACGCCTGTCCCCTGGGCACCTTTAAGCTCCAGCTCACAGAGATAAGCCTTTTAGTTTGAGAGGTCAGCCCCTGTTTGCGCCACACGATAAACCTCATAACAGTGTCAGTCCCCCAGGGGAGGCCTGGCCTGCCCCAGGGCCCAGACCCTACCCCCCACCCCCACCAACAGCTCTGTGTTCTGCGGAAATGATGCTGCTGCTTGCCACATGTCCCACGTTGCCCTGTGTGTATTGAAGTCCATAGGTCTCCTCCTCCCATCCATCTTTCCTGCAGAGGAAACAGCCCCTTCAGCTATGGCTCAAATGTCTAGCCACTGAAGTTGCCACCAGCGCCTGTATGGGACACCACCTGGCCACGTCTCTAGGACTTCGGAGCTGGCTGTTCCAGGGTGTGCAGGACCCACCAGGCCTTTGGCTCATTTTCTTCTCTGTTCTGCTGTGCATGCGTGAGGAAATTTTACTGCTCCACAACACTTCCCTCCATGTCTGGGAAAGGATACGAATGCTTACATTGGTTTGGTGCTTTGCAGTCCGCAAAATGGCATTATTTTAGCTTCCTAACCGTCCTGCCCAATAGATGTCATGATTCTCTTTGTCCAGCTAGGCAATGCTGAATGACTCGCTTGCCATCACACAGCCAGAAAGTGCATCAGTTGGGTATGGAGCCCACCCTCTGATTCGCTGTCCAGAGTGGTTGCTGTGAAACCCATCAGAGGATGCTGATTTCCCACGTTGCTCTCTGTTAGGAGCCTTGGGAGGAGCTGGATGGGAGAGTGGTTTCCAGACACGATGATGGGAAGTAATCCACAGGTTTCCATCCGTGGGCCCCTGGCTCACTCATTCCACCTGGGCAGCCAGGCTGTGGCATTCACCTTCGAGTGGTCCACAGCCTCAGCATCCGTATGGCCTTTTCCTTCCTTCCTTCTTTTTCCCCTACCTTCCTCCCTCCCTTCCTCCCTCCCTCCCTCCCTCCCTCCTTCTCTCTCCCCCGCTCCCTTTGAGTGGTCCACAGCTTCAACATCCATATGGCCTTTTCCTTCCTTCCTTCTTTTTCTCCTCCCTCCCTCCTTCTCTCTGCCCCCCTCCCTTTGAGTGGTTCACAGCTTCAACATCCATGTTTGGCCTTTCCCTTCCTTCTTTTTTTCCCCTCCCTCCCTCCCTCCTTTCTTTCTTTTCTTTCTTTCTTTCTTTCTTTCTTTCTTTCTTTCTTTCTTTCTTTCTTTCTTTAATTCTTACAAGACTCTTTATGATCCAAAATGATGACCTATGCAGGGGAGCAAGATATCAAAAGCTCTGAGGATATATTTTATGAGAAATATATATTTTCAATGTATTGCGCCATTGAATTCTGTCCACTGAGTCATGGTATTTGAATCACCCAAACAAGCAAACTAAAGTCAATGTCTTCTTGTGATTTACAACCTTCAAAGTATTCCATAACCCTCTGAGCTACATGTGGGAGGAAAATGACAATATTAAAACCCCCACTTTATAGAGGAGAGAAATCTAAGTGTCGGAGTGCACCTCTGAGCAACTTTTCAAGATCACACTCTTGGAGACTTAAAAGGAAGAAGTATCTTTTAGTCCCCGATCTTAGGCATTTTCTAGACAGATTGGTTATGAACAACATTTATTTATATATAAAAGCTTAATATGCAAATTGTCCATGCGGGAGTTCGACCGGAAAACCAATTACTCGCTATGACATGTGCTGACCACCAGGGGGTGGCACAGAACAAAGGGAGGCCCGGCCAGCAGCTGGAAGGAAGGAAGTCCGTGATTGGCCCTGATAGTTGGCCAGGCCTAGGGACCCTACCTGTGCACGAATTTTGTGCACTGGGCCTCTAGTTTATCTATAATGATACTAATTAACATGTACATTGTGCTTTGAAGTTTTACGTGGCTTTTTCACATATCACTCACTTAATCTTCAACAACCCCTGAAGGTTGATACTGTTGTTAATGATCCCAATATTGTTTTTAAATTCTTAGCCATATTATCACTATATCCTTTTACCTCCGACTAGCAAGTGCAACTCTCAGGAACATTCATTTATTCATCCAAAAGATGTTGTTGAGCACCTATGTGTGGGACCCAGCACTTGTTACAGTGGTCAGACTAGCATTCTGTGCTGCTGCTCTCTGGATACACCGTTACCAGAATTGGGACATGGTATTTGTGATTAGCGGAGGAGAAAGGACGGAGGCAGAGAGACCTGCCTGATACTTTGTCATCAGAAGTGGAGGGACTGTTTTCACAGAAGGGAAGTGACCAACCACAGGGCAAAAAAAGGCAGCCTCCCAAATGGCATCAGGTGATTCGATTAGTGTCCATTTCCACAGAACACAGATCTTATACGTGCAGCCTACGAGGGAACATTAGCCACGCCTTGGCTTACGAACCCCGTCCATACACAAAGATACCAATCACCATGAGTGATGTCCTTGTGAAATGCTGAGAATAATATTACAGGCCACGGTTATTGAATTGATACGCGATTAAAGGTTGGCTCTGGAGCCCTCCTACGGCCGGGTTCCAGGGCACATGGCCCCTGCAGAGGGAAATCAGTGGTGGAGGATTTCAGCCAGTAAGAGAGAAAGCAGAACAGCCACACACTCATCTCTTCACTTCTCCCTCCCCCTCTTTCCCTGGCTTTTCTCTACAGCGACCCTGTGGAGAAAGGTCAGAGATGGAACGGAGACCACAGGACACTAAATTGAAAAGGCTGTACTGACGGACCTAGGTGGCCTGAGGAGGCTGGATTCCATTGGGGAAATGACAGGGTGGGTGGAGTTCTCAGTTTGCCTTCATGTTTCATTTTAAATATATTTTATTGATTTTTTTTTTTTTACAGAGAGGAAGGAAGAGGGATAGAGAGTTCGAAACATCAATGAGAGAGAGAGAGAGACATCGATCAGTTAATATTTTATTTTAATCCATACGAGGGCCACTCAGCACTGATCCTATTGTTCACTGCCACTCTGACTGCCACCAAAATGCTGAACCATGTGCCAGGAGGAGAAATGGCTTGATTCTTGTCACCTTCCAAGGAGAACGGTCGCTGGGAGGGGCAAGTGGGGACTAGGGGAAGCATTCACGCCCCCCTGAAGACAGCGTTCAAAACTGGTGTGGCTCAGTGGATGGAGCGTCAGCCTGCGGACTGAAAGGTCCCAGGTTCGATTCTGGCAAGGGCATGTATGTTGGTTGTGGGCACATCCCCAGTGAAGAGTGTGCAGGAGGCAGCTGATCGATGTCTCTCATGTCTCTCTCATCGATGTTTCTAACTTTCTGTCCCTCTCCCTTCCTCTCTGTAAAAAATCAATAAAATATATTTTAAAAACAAAAAAAAACTGGTGCCTTTCCAGCGATCCTTTAGGGACTACTCTGCCATGAAAAAGCAGCAGCAGCACGAAAGCAAGACTGAAAAGTGGGGAGGAGACTGACGAAGCGCACCCAGGCTCTGTGTGTTTGCCCTGTCCCCACATTAGCCCACAGGCCAACCGACCAAGGGCACAGGTCCGCCCGGGCTGGCCAGTCTGTCTGCCTCTCCAGACCCCCCTCTCACCCTAGGGGGCCACTCCCAGCTGCCGGCACCAGTGGAGCTCCCTTGCCAAGGCCTCAGTGTGTGCTAACCCACTGGCTGCCCCTTCAGCAGGAGATGCCCCGCCCCCCAGCTCTCTCTCTGCTGGGCCAGGGCTTCCCAGGGCTTGCTCACTGAAGGCCTCAGCAGACTTCTACATCTGTGGCTCTGCCCGGCTTCCGGGCTGGGGGTGATCACCTGGGAATTGCTTGACTCCCATACCCACTGCTTCGCCAGCCCTTGTTGGTTTTTCTCAGTCACCCCTTCATTAACTCTCATCCGATGGCCTCTTTTGACACCTAATTTCAGGCAGGCCCCTAACCATTACACCATCCCCAAGCTGGCTCCACTTTCCCCCCTTCACGGGGACCCTCCCTCCTTCTCCTCCTTCTCTCCTCTGTTCCTCACACTCTCAATTCAAAGCTTCTAATCCTTTCCCCCACCGGTTCCTTCAGTGCTCATCTGGGCTCCTTTTTAATTAAATTACATGAAAGGAATACAGCCTAAGGCAGAGCTTCCTGACCTTAATTCCCCGCCCCACCCCCTCTCCGAGTGGGCATTCTGCGGAGAAGTGGGCAAGGAGAGCAGGGAACAGTGTGGCTGTTAAGTCCTGGATTGAAGAGGTACAGCTGTTTCTGTGTGTGTGTGGGGGGGGGGGGGGCAGAGCATGGCCACAAGTTGATTAGAGAGAGAGCGAAGAAACATCAGTGATGAGAGAATCATTGATTGGCTGCCTTCTGCATGCCCCCTACTGGGGATGGAGCCTGCAACCCGGGCATGTGCCCTTGACTAGAACTGAACACGAGACCCTTTGGTCCGCAGGCCAGTGCTCCATCCACTGAGCCAAACCAGCCACAGGTTGCTTTTATTTTTATTTTTTAATTGATTTTTTACAGAGAGGAAGGAAGAGGGATAGAAAGCCAGAAACATCAATGAGAGAGAGATATCGATCAGCCGCCTCCTGCACACCCCACAGTGGAGATGTGCCCGCAAGCAAGGTACATGCCCCCGACCAGAATCGAACCTGGGACCTTTCAGTCTGCAAGCCGACGCTCCATCCACTGAGCCAAACCGGTCTCGGCCACAGGCTGCTTTTTAAGGTTGCCGCTTTCTCTCTGCGGCACAGGAAAGAGGGCCGCCCTGGGCTCCAGGTCATGATGGATGGAGAAGTGGCCCCTGGTCACCCGAGGGTGGGCGCCTCTGGGCTGGACTCCTCCCTGGGCCATGGCCGAAAGCTGTGGATGTCCTGGACCTTGGAAGGCCTTGATCTTGGGGTCTCCACTGCTGTAGCCTCCAAAACACATGGATAGGCTAACCGGCCCTGGCCCATTTGCTGGAAGCCGGCCCTTCGGGGCTGGCTCTTTATTCGGGCTGTTTTCTCCTTGGGCCACCAGCCGGGACTGCCTGGTCCTACTCGCCACGCTTTCCTCCTGGAGTGGTGCTGGGCCTGTGTGGGCCCCGGAGGGACCGAGGAATGTTCTCGGCTTCCCAAGCATGGGGGCGGGGGGCAGAGATTGGAGGGCCAGGGGTCCTCCCCAGGTACAGGCCTGGATGTTCTCCCAGGACAACTTCTGGGATACCGACAGCGAGAGCTTCTTCCCCGAGGCGCCTTCTCCCCAGGTTCCGCGCAGGCAGGTGACGGCCTGTCCGCTCTCTCCCTGCTGACCACGCTTGGCATTTTCTCAGCTGATGATTTGCTGGGAGCAGAGAGACCCAGTTCGCCAGCAAACTCCCGTGGTACGACGATAGCTGATGTGCACGGGGCAGAGGCCAGGGAAGCGCCGGGCCCACCAAGGATGCCTGGTCAGGATCATTCAGACCACTGTGCGTGACTTCCCTCTCGGAAGAAAACGCCTCTCCTCACGAGCTGTGCCTCAAGAAACTCATCTGATGACAGGTTGGAGGGCTCCGAGTCTGAGGGTGGCAGGTCAGCGGAAGTCAGCCCCTCACCATCCTGGGCTGGGGGAACTCACGTCTGGTTGCAGTCCAGCAGCTGGGCACGAGGCTCTTTTTTTTATAGTGAATTTCATTCCAAATAAACGTCAAGCAACTCAACGCAGCTTTGTGACCTAGGCCGTCCAATTCGTTTTCATAGGACCAACAAAAGAAGGGTTTCCCGCCCCACTCCTGGGACTCTCTAAAATGTGAATGAGATTTAACCTTAATAAGAGCCATTTCTATGAGGTTTTTTTTAATTCTAAATTGAATCTGCAAAAATTAGAATCAAAGGGAAAGACTTGGGGTCTTATCCCTGGAGTCTATTCCCTGGGGTGGCTTCTCGTGCTGAATCTATAGTTACCTGTCGCTGGAACCAAAGATGGAGTCCAGATCGGAGTGGGATTTATTGTGTGGGAAGAACGCCAACCCCGGTTTGGAACTCCTTCCACATGCTAGAGGCTGGAGCCTTTGGTCTGAAAAGGTTCAACAGAGAAAGAGAACAGGTGGGCGTGGTGAGGAACCGTGGGCTTCCGTTTCCAGGGCCCCTGGGGGTTAGAGCAGCGGTTCTCAACCTGTGGGTCGCGACCCCTTTGGGGGTCGAACAATCCTTTCACAGGGGTCGCCTAAGACCATCGGAAAACACCTATTTCCCATGGTCTTAGGAACCAACACACCGCTCCTCCGTGTAGCAAAGTGTAGCAATGTAGTTTACTGTTGTTATATGAAGACTGTTACCCATGCTACACCACGATGCAAGACAAAATTTATTTATTTGTAATTAGAAATAAATATTTCACAACATATAATTACATATTGTTTTTGTGATTAATCCCTATGCTTTCATTATGTTCAATTTGTAACAATGAAAATACATCCTGCCTATCAGATATTTACATTACAGTTCATGACAGTAGCAAAATTACAGTTATAAAGTAGCAAGGGAAATAATTTTATGGTTGGGGGTCACCACCACATGAGGAGCTGTATTAAAGGGTCCAGGCAGTAGGAAGGTTGAGAACCACTGGGTTGGAGAATCTAAAACCCTTCCCTTCACCAGCTCCTTTCAACGCTGGGCCAAACTCAGCAAACGTCCTTTCACACAAGCAGCTGACCTCCGAAGGAAGCAAGAGAAATCCCACGGTTCAAAGGAAAAATGGAGCTGCGGGCCTGGTCTGGAGCCACAGCCCTTGAAGGGTGCTGTCCTTGGGAAAGGTGAGAACTGGAAAATATCCACCCATCAGCATGGGGAGATCACAGAGCAGCCTGCTTGTTCACCCTGACTCTGGGTGGGGGGGGTGAAAGAGAGTCAGAGCTGATCATTTCTCGCCATAGCTGACCCGCACGTGATTCTGTGGCTCCAGTGTCTTCTACTATGACTTGCCTATCTCCAAGCACTTCCGAGTGCTCAAGTCATACTAATGCCATTCCTCTTTGGGTCATCTGGAGATGATCGTCAAGCTGAATCCAGTTTATGAGCTTTATTTGACTAGTAGGGTTTTGTTTTTAAGTCATTTTATAACTTTTTTAAAAAATATATTTTACTGATTTTTCACAGAGAGGAAGGGAAAGGGCCAGAAAGCCAGAAACATTGATGAGAGAGAGACATCAATCAGCCGCCTCCTGCACGTCCCCTACTGGGGATGTGCCCGCAACCAAAGTACATGCCCTTGACCGGAATCGAACCTGGGACTTTTCAGTCCCCAGGCGGATGCTCTATCCTCTGAGCCAAACTGGTTTCGGTGACTCGTAGGGTTTTTTTTTTTGTGTGTGTGTGTGTGTGTGTGTGTGTGTTTTTAATGGATTTGCTGAATTAGATAATCAAGAGATGTTACATATAATCCAAGTATCCAAAATCACTTTTAGAAATGTGAAGCTCTCCTCACCCACACTCCCACTTGGCAACAGCTGTCCCTGCGGGTGTAATGCCCACCCCTCGTTGGTCCCTGTCTCCCCTCTTCCCCTTTCTCTCCCACCGGCCACTCTCATTTCCTCTGTCCTCCGCCTGGTCCCTCTTGGCACTGCGCTTGGATGTTGCTCTAATAATTTATTTCCTGTCCTGGCTTACAGCCTAAAACAATTCCTCAACAACTCAATATTTATGGGGGGAAAAAGAGTCTTATTTAAGTGCACATAAGTCACAGAATGTCAAAAACTAAAAGGCCCTACTATTGGTAATATTTCATTTTTAACTAGTTACCAAGGTTACACTACCAAATATTTGCCATTACTCCACAATTCCTTTCTAGATATCCCTCCCTCTGCATCCTATTAGTGAAAAATTATCTCCTAATCACATCCTGCTTCAAATCACAAGACGGCCTCCGAAATTATAATTGTTTTTTATATCCTTAATCTTCAGGAACTTCAATAATTCTCTAAAACAGATTGAAACAGGGAATTAACTTTTCTATCTTTCGGTTATTGTTTGCTTGAACCGTGAAGCAGAGTTCTTTGGAGGCTTTTGGGTTCTGATATGTTTCAGAAAGTTTGTTTTAGTCGTTACTTTTAAATTTCTTATCACTTTTTATAATTATAATTTCTTCATGCAATTATCTAGTTACAATGAAAAAAGACATGTAACTGCTGTCGAGTTTTATACTGCTGGCCTAGTTGCTTTGTGTTAGCCAGAGTCTGGCAGACTTTGCAGGAAAAAATGCAACCTCGCCCTAAAACTCATAACACAATAGTCAAAATACACCATTTCTTCACTGTGCCAAAAATCTCTAAAGTTCTAACGCAACAGAGCTGTGGGAAGGAATACACACAACTTTTTCCAAAGGGATTCTGAAGTCATTAAAATTCACTTCTCACCAATGATTAGAGAGGACTATCTCAAGAAGAATTCCTCAGCAGCACCTTTGATTTTTTCAAGATCCTCTGTAAGGGTATAAAGCAGAATTTAAAAAAGTCACTGCAGGTTATTTGAACTTATTTTTTGAGTTAGGCAGTATACCTACTCAAATCCAGGAAACCATATTTGCTGAGTTAGTGATGAAAAATATCAAAGGCCTTTTTCTCCTGCCTTTCAACATTCTTGTGCTCTTTCATAATTTTTCATTTCTATCTTCCTCAACTTCCTCTTACCTTCTCTTTTTCTCAACTTTCTCCCCGGGAAAAGTATAGGGGTCCTCTCAGACCTTCTGGTTCTTTCTCACTTGTATGACAGTACCATACGATGACAAAACAGTGCATCGGTTATTCACTAAAATATGTATATGTGTTAGGGGGAGGATGTCTTGCTATATTACAAAAATACTGCTTTATTTACTTTGGGCAACTACTTGCCATTAGTATACATTTTCGTTATTTGTAAAATTGTCTATATCTTTGTCAGGTGACGTGGCCTTTGAAAAATGGAACCAGGAGCGATGTAGAAAGCCGCTGCGGGTGGGCCTGAGATGGCCAGCTGCGGTCACTCCCAGGCACTCATGGTTTGCTTGTCCTCTGGTCCTCTGGTTTGTCCCTGCACTGACCACCCCCTGTTGCTTCTGCCAGGGCTCCTTACTCCCTGTCTCATTCAGGTTACTGCCTCACCCTGACAGCATTTGGGTTTGCAGCCCCAGAGGCAGTAAAAACCTGAGAAGCTGAAGCCAGGAAAGTGTCCTCTCAGCACCCCCAGGGCCTCTGTGCAGTGGAGGGATGGCTGCAGGCCCCGCCCAACGGGAAGAGTGAAAATGCATGGCATTGCATGAAGCCTTCTCACCTGTACAACCGAGGGAGAAGCACAGACAGGTCAGCCCAGGAAGGAAGACCACCCTCACCCCACCCCAGGCCACACGCACCATCCCGCAGCGGGCGCGCAGGGGCGGAGCATGGCACAGGCCCGCAGAGCCAGAGAAGTCAGGAAGGTAGCACCGCAGGAAGGCAGCTGATGATTTACTGCTTCACAGGGGAGGCCACGGGGCTGATGGCTTATTAACAGAAACACTTGCTTAGAGCACAGGATTTTTTAAAAAATAACATAGATAGCTTTTAACTTAAAGCACATAAACACCTGTCTTTAAATGAGAGCCACATTCCCCTCCTCCTCCTCCTCCTCCTCCTCCTCCTCCTCCTCTTCTTCTTCTTCTTCTTCTTCTTCTTCTTCTTCTTCTTCTTCTTCTTCTCCTTTTCTTCTCCTTCTCCTTTTCTTCTCCTTCTCCTTCTCCTTTTCTTCTCCTTCTCCTCCTCCTTCTCCTTCTCCTCCTCCTCCTTCTCCTTCTTCTTAGCAACTCTTCTTGTAAATCTTCTCCAAGTCCTAGTTCAGGCTTCAGTAGTGTATTAGTTTCCCACTGCTGCTGTAACAAACCACCACAATCCTAGCTGCTTAAACCGATGCCCATGTACTAACTGTCTCACAGGTCTGCAGGTCAGAAGTTCAGAGGGCTCCCCGGAGGGTCCCCCAAGGCTGCCTCCACCTTCCTGCTGCCTGTGGGGCTCCGTCACTGAAACAGTTACATGAGATAGGTTCTCAGTGAGGCACCCAGTAGGGGAGAAGTGGGGTCCCCCAGGTTGATACAGGTTCCACCTCAGTGCCAGTGCTGGGTCTGAGGCCACTTGGTATCACTTGGTATCTCAGGGATACCAAGCCCAGCTGCCATCCGCTGGGTGCTTGCACACTTTTGTGGCAAGGCGGGGTCTCAGGGAGGCTTCAGGCTGAGGCCAGCAGAGTTCAGCCGACCGTAATAGACCAAGATCTGGCCATGTGACTGGAAGGCACTGCACCGTAGGCCAGGGAAAAATCTCTCCCATCCCAGACAGAGCCACACAATTCAGTCTGTCCCCAAGTCTGCCAGGAGCCCCCTCTCAGCAGGGCAGGGCCGCTGGCAGTCAAGAGAGGGGTCATACTTGTCAGGCTTGGTGGGTGTGGCCCAACCTGGATTGTGTTCAATAAATAGAGTTGGCCCACAGCATCCCCCTCAGCAATGGTTCTCAACCTTCCTAAGGCCGCGACCCTTGCATACAGCTCCTCATGTGGTGGTGACCCCCAACCATGGAATTTTGCTACTGTTATGCATCGTGATGTAAATACCTGCATTTTCCGATGGTCTTAGGCGACCCCTGTGAAAGGGTTGTTTGACCCCCAAAGGGGTCGTGACCCACAGGTTGAGAACCACTGCCCCTCAGGTTTTGCATCCACTGTTGGGAATCTGTGGATGTGGCTGCAGGTAGAGGCGACTGTAGGCCTCGATGTATGCCATTTACATAAGGGACCTGCGTATCCGAGGATTTCAGTATCTGCAGGGATCCAGAAAACAATCTCCAAGGATACCAAGGCGCAGTGGTAGCTAAGTTTTCAGGGATGCAAAAGTTACATGCGGATTTTTGTCTGCTCAGGGGTCAGCGCTTAAACTCCCACGCTGCTCCAGGGTCAACCTTACCACAAACATGCGTCCGTATGTTTTCCCAAGAGATGGCGAGTACCGGTCTGTTAAATGCAAGCTGGTTAAGAAGAACCTGGAATGCCTGAAGCAGGGGAGCCGTGCGGTCACTGTGATAGATGCTGATGAGACGCTCGGAGTGGCCGGGGAGAGTTCTGATGGCGTTTTCTGAAGGGTAATTGGACGGGGCCCAGCCCCTTTGGCAATCGTCCCAGCTGAAATGTCCTCTTTGTGGCTGATCGTTTTCTCTGGCGGCTTAACCCTCCAGGACCGCCTGGCTCGAAGGTGGTGGTAGGAGTAAGAAGAACCTCCCGGGTGAGGAGGGCCAGGTTTGGGAACGGGGCCAGGGGTTCGGAATGTCGACCTTTTACATTTTTCCTGCCATTGTTTTCCCAGCCTGTACGTCAGCCCGTGTGCAGAACGACTCGGTGCTGCCAATTTCTTGATTCTGCTGGTTCATGCTGGGTTTCCTGCTGGAAATCACTTAGGTCTCCGCTCTCTCCTCTCTGCTAAGTCTTACCACTCAGCCTCATGCCTCGCCAGCTTTGAAATGCTGTCCCCTCTCGCCTCTGCCTCTGCCACATCAGAAACATATGGCCCCTTATTTTGCACTTAGTGCATTTTTTTTCAGAATGTCTGCACACGACTTGAACATTTCAGTGATTTTTATCGGGAATGTAACTTGACACTTGCATCTCGTCGTATTGTTAAAAGGCTCTCAACATGTACTGAGCTTGGGGAGTGCAAATATAATTTTTTCCCTGTGTAAATATCAGCCACAAAAGTCTCAGGTGGTAATATAGTTATGCACTGTGAGATTTGGATATTAAAAATCAAGAGGCAATTTATTGATAAAACATTGACTAGAGAGGCTTTCTGTCGTATATGCTTTCTTTGTGAGAAGAAACTTTGTTTCACCCAATGGAAGGCAGGAAAGGAGAAAAGAAAAATAACAAAAGAAATGTCAAATAAGAAATAAATCCTAATGTCACGTTAATTAAAATACATGTAAATGGTAAAGTTACTGTATGAGAGTTCTCCAGAGAAAGAGGACCAATAGGGATAGATGGAGAAATAGATTCGTATATGGTAAGGGATCGGCTCATGAAATGATGGAGGCGGACAAGTCCCTAGATTTGCAGCCAGAAAGCTTGAGACTCAGGACAGCTGCTGATGTGGTTCTGGTCCCCATGCCAGTAGGTACCAGACCCAGGAAGAACCGGTGTGTCCGTTCAAGCCCAGAGGCAGGAAAAGCCAATATCCTGGCTCAGGACAGTCAGACCAGAGGACGATCCCTCTCACCTGGCGGGGCCTCAGCTTATTTATTTTTTAAATATAATCGGGTCTTCATCTGATTCAGTGAGGTTCGCTCACGGAGGCAATTCCGAAAGCTCATCCACACAGCCAGCTTCCTAATGAATGAGCTTTCCTATGGCTTCGTCCTAAGCTATTTACCAGTGTGAGCAACCAAGGATCACTAGAGAAAAGGCGGCAGCAAGAGAAAGAATGAGCACATGAGACAGAGAAATCAATCGTAGGACAAATAATTCAGAGGACAGAGGGTGACTTTTAAAACATCCTTTTGTATACCCAGAAATCACTGCGAAATAAAAGTTGTAACTTTAGAACAAGAAAGGGATGCTTGTAAACATGACAGGGTGGGAGAAGGAGGAAGATATTGTTACTGAATTCAAGGGGTCCTCCACCTTGAGTGCTCTACTAAAGAACGGCCGTGGTGTTGCCAGGTCGTTTTACTTGTAGCAAGCAAAGGATATGGGGTTCATATCCAAAGCTCTGTCTCCCTTAAGGAAGGCTCACCTATTGCTTGTATACACTATTTGTCCAATTACGTGTTGATTTCTTTCTTTCTTTTTCTTTTTTAAAAATATATTTTATTGATTTTTTACAGAGAGGAAGGGAGAGGGACAGAGAGAAACATCGATGAGAGAGAGATATCGATCAGCTGCCTCTTGCACGCCCCCTACTGAGGATGTGCCCGCAACCAAGGTACAGTGGTACCTCGAGATACGAGTTTAATTCATTCCATAACCTTGAGGCGTGGGAAATTATGAGACACTCAAGTTGCGATAAAGTGGAGGGTCCTGTGCAGCCGGCCGATCTCAAATGTTGCTCATATTTCAAAGCAAAAATTGCTCACTCAACGGCTCGTATCTCAAAAATCTCATATGTTAGGGCACTTGTATCTCGAGGTACCACTGTACATGCCTTTGACCGGAATCAAATCTGGGACCTTTCAGTTGGCAGACTGACACTCTATCCACTGAGCCAACCCAGTTTCGGCTCTTTCTTTTATTTTTTAATCACAGTTTATTTTCAACTAGAGGCCTGGGGCACATAATTCATATGCTGGGTGGGAGGGAGGAGGAGAAGGAGAGTGGTTCCGGCCTTCTCACAGTCCGGAAGGCCTCAGGGGATGTCTGAGTGATGGCTTAGGCCTGAGCGGGCCTAAGCCATCAGTCAGACATCCTTAGCACTGCCATCAAAGCGGGAGAGGCTCCCACCACCACCGCTGCACTCGCCAGCCATGAGCCCGGCTTCTGGCTGAGCAGCGCCCACCCCTCCCCCCCACTCCCCTGTGGGAGCGCACTGACCACCAGGGGAAAGCCCCTGTGTTGAGCATCTGCCTCCTGGTGGTGAGTGCACATCATAGCGGCCAGTCATTCTGCATATTAACCTTTTCTTATAAAGGATATTATTTTATGTTGGTTTCAGGTGTACAGTATAGTAGTTAAAGAATCAGATACCTTACAGAGTGTTCCCCCTGGTATTTCTAGGACCCACCTGGCACTTACAGTTATTACAATATCACTGAGTACATTTCCTATGTGCACTCTACATCCCAGGACTATTTTGTACTTCTTACTCCCTTCACCGTTTTCACCCAGTCCCCCAAATTCCCTCACCTCTGGTAACCTCCAGGACACTTCCCATGTCTATGGATCTGTTTCAATTTTGTTCGTTCATTTATTGTTTTTAGATTCCACCTATAAGTGAAATCATATGGTATTTGCTTTTTTTCTGACTTGCAAACGGCTACATTTATCGGTTGAGTTCCTGTCAAGCTCATCCTCCTTACAGCTTTGTCTACAAGATACTGTGCTACATTTTAACATGCGGCCCGAATAACACTGAGAACTGCCCAGACCTTGAGACCCCGATTTATCTAACAAAACCTTAGAAATTCAAAATGGTTGCCAAACTTAAAAAAACTGAATAGAAGCCTTGAAAAATAAAGTTGAAAATCTCTCAGAAAGTAGAACAAATAAACAGAGAGGAGGAAAATCTGGGAGTAATAAGGTCAATATCCCGTTCACTGTAATTACAGTAAAAGAACAGAAGCAACGGGGTGGAAATAAAGAAATCATGGGGTAGAATTGATTTTTACTGAATTCTTGCGTCTGTAGTAATGTTTGTAATGCTCCTAAGGCCATAGCAACAAATAAAACACCCTATCAACCGCTAAAATCTGAGGGGGCAACTCAGGAGTGTGATTTCAATATGAATGTTAGCAAGTGTTTTTCTTTACGTTACTGAATAACACAGACGTGAAATAATGAAGAGGTATGTCTGAATGTCACTCATTTATGTGAGCAACTTCTTTGCTGACTTGGGTAACAGTTGTCAAATACTGGAAGAATATTTTCTCATTTTTTCTATGCTCTTGACAATGTAACGGCCACAGGTGTGATACCCTTTTAAGTTTAATCTGCATTATTAACATTTTCTCCCTTACTTCCTAAATCTAGAAAGCCAACAAAACAGTAGCATTTGTCAATTTCTGTGGCACCAACGAAGACGGCCACCGTGACCCACTTCAAAATGCTAGCCCTGAATGCAGAGTTGGGAAGAGATGTGCAAGAACATACATATCCTCTATCTACATGTTATATTTTCCCAACATGTACATGCACTGTACATAAATAACCTAAAGAACGTGGATACGTGTAGTAAAATAATTGGAAGTTTTGAGTGCCCTTCAGTATAATTTATTCAGTAATAAGTTTACGTAATTAAAAGTTTACTGATGGCTGTGTATAACACTGGCTCACCAATTCCTGCAAGTTAAGTGAGCTCTCAGCGGTGGTGTGCATGGACTCAGCACATCACGGGAGCACTCCATGCAGCCATCTCTGTGCAACAGAGCCTTCCCACCCCAGAAGGCCCTCTCTGCCCGGTCCCAGTCCCGCTACCTTTAGGGATAACCACTCTGCTGAGTTCACAGGGTATACTTTTGAGGTCAAGAATAAAGTTCTTTATTTTATTTGGGAAAGTTCTACATTTTATTTGGGAAAGTTCATACGATTGGAATGTTTATAATGCTTCTAAATGCCATTGCAACAAATAAAACACCATATCAACGGTTAAAATTCGTTTGTAATTGTATTTTATTTTACTCATTTTTTAAAAATTATTTTTATTGATTTTAGAGAGGAAGGGAGAGGGATAGAGATAGAAACATCAATGATGAGAATCATTGATCAGCTGCCTCCTGCACACCCCCTATTGGGAATGGAGCCCACAACCCAAGCATATGCCCTTGGCTGGAATCAAACCTGGGACCCTTCAGTCCACAGGCCGACGCTCTATCCACTGAACCAAACTGGCTAGGGCTATAATTATATTTTAATTACGTTTTGATTGTTTTAAACTATATTTCACAGAGTATCTTTCTTCTTTTACAAATTAGTTTAAAACATTTTTCAAAAAAATTTTTTTCATTTGTGTTATTTCTACTTATTTATTTTTTAATTTATTGATTAAGGTATTACATATGTGTCCTCACCCCTCCATTAACTCCCTAAACCGCCCCCCCCCCCTCACTCATGCTCTCATCCCCTTGGTGTTCGTATTATTCTTATTTATTTTTTAAAATATTTTTTTCATTGAATTCAGGAAGGAAGGGAGGAAAGAAAGAAACATCAATGATGAGAGAGAATCACAGATCGGCTGCCCTGCCTCCCGCATGCCCCCTACAGGGAATTGAGCCTACAACCCAGGCATGTGCCCTGACTGGGAATTGAACCATGATCTCATGGTTCATAGGTTGACGCTCAACCACTGAGCCACACCAGCTGTGCACTTAGCAAACCTAGGTGGAGAGGAAACTCCAGCTCAGGTTCGGGTCACACGGCCGATGAGGAGAAGGCTGTTCTGCGTGCTGGCCAGCAGGCACCCGGGCCCAGGACCTGCCAACAGCCTGGCCGAAGCCCTGGTGCCTTCATCTCTCTCCCAGCCAAGGCCTTGAATCGCCATTCTCACATTCGATTTTCTCAGCTAATCGTAGCAGAACATCAGCCAGGCAGAGTCAGACAGGCCGGGAAGTGCGGACTGGATGTGAAGCAGCAGTCTGCATGCGCGCCTCTGAGAAAAAGAAAAGCCAATTTTGCCCTAACCGGTTTGGCTCAGTGGATAGAGCATCGGCCTGCGAACTGAAAGGTCCCAGGTTCGATTCTGGTCAGGGAATGTACCTTGCTTTCGGGCACATCCCCAGTAAGGGGTGTGCAAGAGGCAGCTGATCGATGTTACTCTCTAATCTATGTTTCTAACTCTCTATCCCTCTCCCTTCCTCTCTGTAAAAATCAATAAGATATATTTTTTAAAAAAGAAAGAAAAAGAAAAGCCAATTCTCCCAGGAATTCTACTGGGGAGAGGTGGCTTGGGTCGTTTGTTGTTACTTTTTTTAAAAATATGTTTTATGGATTTTTCACAGAGAGGAAGGGAGAGGGATAGAAAGTCAGAAACATCGATGAGAGAGAGACATTGATCAGCCGCCTCCTGCACGCCCCCTACTGGGGATGTGCCCGAAACCAAGGTACATGCCCCTGACCGGAATCGAACCGGAGACCTTTCAGTCTGTAGGCCGATGCTCTATCCACTGAGTCAAACCGGTCTCGGCTCAGGTCGTTTTTGTTACGATGAATGAGGTGAATCTTTCAGACCAAGCTCTTGGGGTCCTCCATCTAGTTCTGCTGAAAAAAAAAATTGCTAACTCTTTTGCTCACGCCCGCACCTTGGAAGAACCCCTGGGAAGGAGGAAGCGTCCCAAGTCCCATCACTGCAGCAAATGCCCGTGCAGGCTGGTATGGGGGGTGGCAAAGACGCCTTCTCTGTTTTCCTGCAGCCACAAAGCTGTCGTGACCACAGGGCCCTCAGGATCCTTCCGAGTGTCTCTCCCCTCACACAGCCAAGTGGAAAGTGCCTCTTTAATCCGTTCCTTGTTGACGAGATGGCAGCCATGGCGCCGACCTTGCCAGAGATGACCTCGTGGACTGGAGGACAAAGGAAGTGAAGTAAGGAATGCGAGTGGAAGCGCTGCAGACACCCTGGCGTTCCTGACCCCCGCCCATCCGTGGCTGGCCACGGTTCCCGTCATTCATTCATTGCCGCGGCCTTCGGGGAGGCGGGGGTTCAGCCCTCCGCTCCATCAACGCCAGCACACGGCCACTGGATGGTGATGCTGGTCTTGTCTTTACATCACTCACATTGGGAAGGAGAAATGGAAAACCAGTTCCAGCCCATTGGATGGTGATGCCATCACTGGTCCATAGATATTCGCAGTCCTCTAGGCATCCAGACCCTTGACTGAGCCCCGATTCTATTCTCTGAGAGGAAGTTGCCAGTTTTCTGTGGCTCCGCACCTACCCTCTGGCATGTCTCCATTGTGCATCCTTGTCTTTGGCCACAACTGAAATGTGTATTTGGAAGGATGTCCGCCTCGGGAGCAAGGTTAGGGGCTCCAAGCTCCAAGAGTCAAGATGCTTTGGGCCTGGGTTGTCGGATTCGAAAGTTGTGCAGGCTTCTCGTCTCTACCTCAAGTCAGTCCCGTGTGCCAGCAGCCTTACCCAAAATTCCTTCCCAGGCATCGTTTTCCAAGCTGCCTTATCTTTTTTTTTTTTTAATATATTTTATTGATTTTTCACAGAGAGGAAGGGAGAGAGATACAAAGTCAGAAACATTGATGAGAGAGAGACATCGATCAGCTGGCCTCCTGTATGCCCCACAGTGGAGATGTGCCCACAAGCAAGGTACATGCCCCCAACCGGAATCGAACCTGGGACCTTTCAGTCCACAGACTGATGCTCTATCCACTGAGCCAAACCGGTCTTGGCTGCCTTATCTTTCTGTTCCCGACCTGCCCTCTGCCCTCATGGCTTTTTCAACTTAGTGGTGTCTACCCTCAAACGATCAGGCCTGGGTTGGAAGGCTATACCCTCAACCTGATCTTTAATGCAAGGCGAGGCCACGTGTTCAGTTGAGAAATTTTCTTGGGAGTTCGCTGCTCAAGGCCTTATTTGTTCTTACGTCTTTCATTTGGAACCTAAACTAGGTTGTTGGGTTTTCCAACTCTGTGAGACCCTGAATTTCTGGACTTTTCTGTTTCTCATCACTTTTGCTTACAGATTGGTTAAATTTTTCCTGTGCTCATCTCTTTCTTTCAATTGTCTGTTAAATGCAGCCAATAAGAACCAACACACTACTGATATGTTGTTTTCCAATTTCCCCCCCACAGAGCTATAAGCCCCACAGGCATAGAGTCTGTCTCCAAGATACCACAGGTGACAATTTTACCTGAGTTGGGATTTTGTTGTTGTTGTTGATGTTGTTATTTTTTGCCCCTGACATCAGATTTCTAGACATCAACCTGCTGCATCTGTTTTTCATGCCGCTTACTATATGATGCCACAAGTTATTGGGGTTTTTGTTTTTTTACAGCATGTTTAGTACTAATTTCTCGATTATCTGGGATGAGAAATTCTGGTTACTGTAACAAACCACCCCCAGAACTCAGCGGCTTGACCCAAAAAGCTATTTCTAGCTGACATCACAGTCCCACGAGGACCTTTGCACAGTGTGGTCACTCTGGACTCGGGATCCTTTCATCTGAGGCTCTAGGACAGTGGTTCTCAACCTTCCTAATGCCGCGACCCTTTAAGACAGCTCCTCATGTGGTGGTGACCCCCAACCCTAAAATTATTTCCATTGCTACTTCATAACTGTAATTTTGCTACTGTTATGAACTGTAATGTAAATATCTGATATGCAGGATGTATTTTCATTGTTACAAACTGAACATCATTAAAGCATAGTGATTAATCAAAAAACAATATGTAATTATATATTGTGAAATATTTATTTCTAATGACAAATAAATGAAATTTTGTCTTGAATCGTGGTGTAGCATGGGTAACAGTCTTCATAGGACAACAGTAAACTACATTGCTACATTTTGCTACACTGAGGAGCAGTGTGTTGGTTCCTAAGACGATGGGAAATAGGTGTTTTCCAATAGTCTTAGGCGACCCCTGTGAAAGGGTCGTTTAACCCCCAAAGGGGTCGCGACCCACAGGTTGAGAACCACTGCTCTAGGATCTTCTAGGGCCTCAGAGTCCATCCCTGAATCATCTGCATTTTGGAACATAAGGGAGGGAGAGAGAATTGGAAGTGTTTTACGAGAAATTTGACAGAGCAGACTGGAATGCAGCACGTGGCACTTTTGTCTCTATGCCCCTGGCCAGGATTCATTCCCGAGTCCTGATGCCAGGGTAACAGAGTTACCCTGTTGAGTGCAGAGGTGGTACTTTCACCAGTGCTCTCTAAGGTACATGGCTCTTTGTCCACCGAGATCTGTGGGAGTCCCTGTCTATCTCTGGTAGAAGTCTGCCCCCTCTCTGGCTGGCAGGGTGGCCATCATCGCTTCCCGTTGCTGTTCACGTGCCAGTCTGCAGGGCCCGTTTCCTGCTTGCGCCCTCCTAAGACGCTTGTAAGCTGGAAGCCAGGTAGCGCTGGGTGTCCCGCAGGACACAGGGGGCTGTGAGTCAGGACCCAGTGGGTACACTGGGAAGGAAACACATGAGTTGTTATACCATCTGCTTCATTTTCTCATAGACACGGGTTTCTGAGCCGTATTCCCAAGAGCCTGCAGATTGCTGAGCTCTGGAGAAGGGAGAGGCTGTAAACAGATGAAGGTTTTATTTCAAAGTCGAGCCGTGTCAGCACATGCTTTTGGTAAATCTCAGACAGTTTACTTAGTTCTGAGTTCCAGGCTGCCATGCAAGAGAGAACCCTAAAGTTACCAACCTTTTTAAAATATATATATATATTATTGATTTTTTTACAGAGAGGAAGGGAGAGAGATAGAAAGTCAGAAACATCGATCAGAGAGAGACCTTGATCAGCCGCCTCCTGCACACCCCACAGTGGAAATGTGCCCGCAAGCAAGGTACATGCCTCCGACCAGAATGGAACCTGGGACCTGTCAGTCCGCAGGCCAACACTCTACCCACTGAGCCAAACTGGTCTCGGCTGAAGTTATCAACCTTTAACATTAGCTTTGCAGGTGGGTTCTCACTTTACCTGCATAAAATCAAGCCGGACTTGAAGGCGAATGTCCTCGTTTTGTGGGTTTCTCTCTCCATATTTCAAGGGGAAAGTAAGAGAAGGGGGAGGGGAGTTGGTCGCTCGCATCGCTGCTAGCATCAGGGAAACTAAAGCTCTGACGAGTTTGCTCCGGCTCCCTGGCGAACTGGCTGTGATTTGTTTTGAGCACCCCTATTTCCTCTGCCCGGGGCATGCTGTTTGCTTGGTCTGGTGATCTCTTGGCCATGATATTTATTCTGTATTCTTCCACAGACTCCGTGGCAGATTAATCATTCTTGGAACCTGATCATTAAGCCGCTAGTGAGTCAGCGCACACTCACTGAAAGCTGATGGAGCCCGCGCTGGTGTGGCTCAGTGAAGAGAGGGTCAGCCTGTGGACTGAAGGGTCCCGGGTTCAATTCTGGTAGAGGGCACATATCTGGGTTGCGGGTTCTATCCCCAGGAGGCAGCCGGCCAGTGATTCTCTGTCACCATTAATGTTTCTATCTTTCTCTCCCTCTCTTTTCCTCTCTGAAATCGATCTATAGATATAAAAGCCTAAGTGACTGGCCAACCAGCCAACCATTTGACCATCCAGCTGGTAGCTATGACATGCACTGACCACCCGGGGGCAGACACTCAATGCAGGAGCTGCCGAGCTGCCGAGCTGCGGAGACTTGGCAGCTGTGCTTTTTGGGTGATGCTCCTGGAACCAGAGAGGAGGGAGCCTGATTCTGGGGTGAGCACCTGAGAACTCCCCTCTTGAAATCTAGGACCCCTCAGGGGATATTGGAGAGCAGGTTTTGGCCCGATCCCTGCAGGCCAGGTCAAGGGACCCCAGCAGTGCATGAATCTGTGCACCAGGCCTCTAGCCCATTGAAAGGAAATTTAATTAGAAGAAATATTTTCATATCACTATGCGCCCTTTCTATATGGCCCCAATATTTATTCTCCCTTTGTTTCTCAGCAATAGAATGGATGGTTATGTGGGCACGTG
The DNA here is from genome assembly GCA_004026805.1 of Lasiurus borealis. NCBI lineage: Eukaryota > Metazoa > Chordata > Mammalia > Chiroptera > Vespertilionidae > Lasiurus > Lasiurus borealis. The sequence continues at coordinate 33,305 of PVJN01018185.1, forward strand.
GCCACTCAGAGGAAGCACTATCTTACCCAGCCTTCCTGCCCTCTGTCTCCTGTGTCTTGGATCAGACCAGTGGGAAGGGGTGATCATGGTTTTGAGGAACTCCCACGATGGAGAAAGAGTGTGTCTACTTCTTTCTCTCCAAACCACGACATGAAAACCTTATATTGAGAACAGAAAAGCAAGAAGAAGACAGGAGGAGCATGGGTCCCTGCTCGGGGGACAGCCACCATACCAATTCTGGACTGCCCTTCTAGATTTTCACATGAGAGAAATAAATTACCATCTTGTACAGGCCACTGCCACGGTGCTGTTTCTGTCACCTGCTATTAAATCTAATCTGGATAAAGTCCCCATCTTTGGAATGAATATTGTGCACCAGGCAGGAAGTGGGCTTTTTTTTGTTCTTGCTAATGCAGAGTCTGAGTGCACATCAGATTGAAACGGGGAGTTCAGACTAAGACCTTTCAGTGCTATTGGCGACCAATTACTGTCCATCTGAGATTTATTTTTAAACTCTGTCTTTACGGTGAAACTTCTTCTCTTACCACTCACAAAAGAATTGTGGATAACCACAAATCAGTTCTACCTGTGGAGTGTTCTGGGAAGTCTGGTACACACTCTCCAACAATCAGTGTTGACAAAGATTGAGGATATAGTACATGTGATTAAAGTATCATCAGATTTGAGGCTAATTATAGATTTCTCATCACCTAAAAAATAGTAGGAATTATAAATCCCAGTGGAGGTTGTGAGTCTGGCTGTCGGAGACAATGATGAGGTAGATTCCGGGGATGTGCAGCAAAGACATGAACTTGACGGCTGCAGTCTTGGAGGCAAAACGCCTACGGGAGATCTGGGTGTCTCCCACTGATTCACAGAGCAAGGTCAACTGCTCAGATCTTCCTCTGACTGGAAAGTGGTAATTATGCCCCATTTTACACAGTGGATCAAATACTTCCAGCTGAATAAACGCCTGCAAAGTTACTGGGACAGCCGCTCGGGACAGTCAGCTCACATGATTAGCTATCTGGTCCCCCTCATGAATCCCATGGACACGCTGCTTTCTAGTTTGACCCAGAATGTGGGTTTTCTATACAGTGGTACCTCGAGATACGAGTTTAATTCGTTCCGTAACCTTGAGGCGTGGGAAACTATGAGACCGTGTGCAGCCAGCTGATGCGCGAGATTACTCGTATCTTAACTGTTGCTCGTATTTCAAAGCAAAAATCGCTCACTCGATGACCCGTATCTCAAAAATCTCGTATGTTAGGGCACTCGTATCTCAAGGTACCACTGTATTTCAAAACTAGTGGCCCGGTGCACGAATCCGTGCACGTTGAAAGGAAATTTAATTAGAAGAAATATTTTCATATCCCACTATGCACCCTTTCTCTATAATAGAAGTGTCAACCAAATTCACGATCGACAACAACAGACTGAAACACACACGTGCGATTGGCGCCAGAGAGAGCTTTATATGTATCATGCATGTGTGAGTCAACTTAGCCTTTTATAGATATAGAATAAACCTGCTTAATGAGACCTGCTTTCTGATGTAGCTAAACTTTTTCCAGCCCAGTGAAGCGCTCCAACTTCTTTTCCAGGGAATTGTCAGCAGCACAGCAGTAAATATCAACACAAAGCACATTATTATTGCAGATCACGCGGGGGAGAACAAAGGGTAAAATATTTAACTGCAGCAGGGTTTGACTATATTCTGCGCAGTGAGAAAACCTGAAGTCATTTTCAAGGTCCATCATTTCTAACTTCTTTTCCATTGGGTCAAGTTTCGAAAGCTTTCTAAATCACCATTTTCCAGCCATTGAAAAAAGAAAATAGGATTCCACTGAGTCTCCTATCTACCTACTCCAGACAGAGGACTCTGTGAGGATCAAATGAGATGAGGCACAGGAAAAGGCCTCACAGCCATTTGGTTATAGTGTCAAGTGTTTCCACCCTGCTATAAAACAAGTCGTCGCAGTGACCGGTATCAGAAGGTGAGAAGGACACCTAGCATCTCAGCCTTTTCTACGGACAGATGACCAGTTAAGGGCCTCTACGAAGACAGAGCATGTCATAGGGCCATTGAGACTCGAGGAGCCACACAGGGGTTAGTTCTCTGGGCTTTCTGTTTGCTTTGCCTATTTCATGCTTGAAGTGAAAGATGCCAACGACCCAGAAATGCCAACAAGCTAAGAAAAAAAAAAATAACCCAACAAAAGCCTGCTCTCTCCAGCCAAAGAAGCAGAAAGGGGGCAGCCTGGTAAGAGCAGAAGGCTTGTACAGTGGTACCTCGAGATACAAGTGCCCTAACATACGAGATTTTTGAGATACGAGCCGTCGAGTGATCGATTTTTGCTTTGAAATACAAGTAATCGCGCAGATCGGTCGGCTGCACACAACCCACCACTTTACCGAGACTTGAGGGTCTCATAGTTTCCCACGCCTCAAGGTTACGGAACGAATTGAACTCGTATCTTGAGGTACCACTGTAGTTGAAAACCGCTCTGCTGTTGCAAAACACCACTGAAAAAAATTGCAGTCCCAACCCCCCCCCATGCTAGAGCGGCGAGCCCAGATGGTTCCTTCTGGAGAACGAAACGCCCATTAGGAGTATAAAATGCAAAAGGTAAAACCCATTGCCAGGGTGGTGTGAGAGGGCAGACTAGGGAGCCCAGAATTTTATCCCCAGAAGAGGTAACTCGACCTCCTTCCTGGACTCTGGGGGGAGAAAGGCCACGTGGAGGGCCTGGCCTCCCCCTCGTCCCCTCCTCAGGGATGCAGCACCTTCCTCCCCGCTGCAGTGATGTCAGGGGAGACCTAGTGGACAGTCAGGACTTCCACGGCAGCAAGGCCACGCCCCACTCTGTGGTGTCACAGGAGGAGCAACAGGGAGGCACTCCTACTTCTCCCAGCCAGAGAGGGGTCAGGGCAGGCCTGGCAGAAAGCAGGAACCCCCATCCCAACCCAGCCAGAGTGAAGAGCATGCCTTCCCCCCAAACCCCCACAAAATCAAGGGTCAACAGAACTGAGTGGGAAATATCTTGGCAGCCATGAGGCAGAACCTTCCCCTGCCCCTGCCAGAACAGTCAGAGAAAGCCAGCTAAAACAAAAGGTCTTTAATACGATCCAAAGCCTCCTAATACCCCCGCATTCCAGATTTAAACTTTAAAAAATCACTCATCAGACCCAAACCCACGGAGATCACAGACGGAGTGAAAAAGGAGCCACCAGATGCCAATATCGAGGATTGGCAGAGACGTCAGAATCGCTCGACAAAGATTTTAGAGCAGCCCTCGCACGAATGCTTCAATGAGCGATTAAGAACAGGCTCGAAACAAACCAAACAGAGACTCAGCAGAGAAATAAAAGGTCTCGGCAAAGAAATAGAGGATTAAAAAAAAAAAAAACAGAACCAAATTTAAAAAGACAGTAACAAATTAAAAACTCAGCGGATGGGCTCAATAGCAGGGATGGAGGGGCTGGAGAGACACATCAGGGAAGCTGAAGCTAGAACAATAGAAATGACCCCATCTGAACCACAGAGAGAAAACAGACTGAGGGGGTGGGGGGGGGAAACCCCACACATACACAAATGAACAGTGCCTCAGGGAAGAGAGAAGAAAGGAAATAATGAAAAAGTCCTGTGTTTTTTTGAAAAACAAAAGCAACCTTCCCCCACCCAGTATGGAATAGATTATTGGAATAGCCTTCTAGCGATTAAGGACATCGACTTTTTAAATAGAAGATCCCCAAAAGGAATTTCCAGACTCCGAGTTTCATTGGAAAATGTTACCCAACACTTGAAGGAAAAAATAACATCAATGCTACATGATCTCTGCCAGAAAAAAAAGAGTACTTCTCAACTCATGTGATGAAGCTACTGGGATCCGGATGTCCGTGGGAGATTGAAGGAATTGGGGGGGAGGGAAAAGAGGGGATGACCCACGAAAGAGAGAAAACCACAAAGGAAGTAGCACACAAGCTTGATTGGGCTGTGCTTGGGCAGGATTGCAGGTGAGGAGGTCTCACAGTAGGAGACACCCAGAGTCTTGTGGCCAGAGGGGTGCTCTCCAGAAGCAGAGATGGACCAGGGCTCTCCCAGAGGAGAGGGGAGTTATGTGTCCAGGTGATGTTACTCAGCGGCAGGGTGTAGAGCAGCGGTTCTCAACCTGTGGGTTGTGACCCCTTTGGGGATCAAACGACCCTTTCACAGGGGTCGCCTAAGACCATCGGAAAATGCAGATATTTACATCACGATGCATAACAGTAGCAAAATTTCATGGTTGGGGGTCACCACCACATGAGGAGCTGTATGCAAGGATCTCACGGCCTTAGGAAGGCTGAGAACCACTGGTGTAGAGTCTCGAATCAGAGAACTCACAATGACAACAGCAGCTTGGGGTCTTCTCACCACAAGACTCTACCGTACCAATGACTCCATGTCTTCTCTATTTTTCAAATAATTGGATGTTGGATGTGTAAAAATAAAATTGGCCTCCCTTCCTTTAGACTTAGATCATAATAATATTTTTACTACTTTCGGGTCAGCTGGATGCATAACTGCTTGTTACGGAGGACAACGACCCAGCCTTCCCTCCTGTGCAGGCTACCCCTGGGGACTTGTCATCATGATCAAAGAGTGGACTTCACAGGCATTTGGTCCTCGTGGCTAACCGTGGCCAGAAAGAACAGCTTTGGGGCCATTATTCCAGAACCAAACCCGCTGTTTTGAATAGATATCCCTCCATGTCTTACCTCACACTAGCCCATCAAACCAGTGAGATCACTGATGGTCCAAAATGCATGGGGGAAAAGGAAGTGGGGTGTGTTCTGCCCATCTTGAGACACGGGGTCTGCTTCCCCAGGGAGGGCTCCCTGCTCCTCAGGAGGCCTAAGGTGACACCTGTCACCTTTGACGATTTGCCATGTCTGCTGGGTGGTCCTTGAAAGGAAATGGACTCCCCTCCATCTTGTCCTGTAAGAGCTGGGACCCCTGCCTAAACCCCTCCTCCCTTTTCTGGGAGTGGCCACAGGTGTGCCAGCAATGTCCTAGCTTCCCCGACACTCACCTGAAAGGACCAATGAAGCTCCAGGGACACAGCGAGGGTCCTAATTAGGCTTAACCACAGAAAGACCCCAATTCAAGTGACCGATCTCTGTAACCCTCATCACTTTCCCAAGCCCCCTAATTATCCCACCCCATAAAACTCATTGTTCCCGCCCGGTCCGCTCTCTCGCCTCGCTGCTGCATCAGAAAGAGGCTGGGAGTCAGACCCGGGTTTGAATAAAGACTCTTTGCTTTTGCATCGGAAAAGGCTCCTTAGTGGTGGATTATTGGGGACCCCCAACTCTGGGCACAACAGTCCTGAGCTTTACGGGTTTAGAGACCTAGTTTTGTCAATCATGTCACCTTAACCAGGCAGATGAGATCAGCCAGAAACCCAAACACCTCTGCATTACCGTACTCAGAGGCGTGCTCCAAACATGCTTCCGTGAATGCTTTGAGGCTCCAAGGCAGGCATTCTTTTAACAACCAGGAAATAAGGGTGCCCGCTGAGACTCGAGCTACAAAATCAAAACATAATGGAGATTATAGACGGAGATGCCCACGTGGGCATGGGGAGCCCGTTTTTCTCCCCGTAGTCACGTTGTAGGGGAAGCCAGATCATCAGCTGAGTAACAATTAAATTCATTTACAACATCGGCGATCATCGCTGTGATGGGAATACACCACGTCCGTATTCTCCACGCAGAATCTCTCTGCAGGGACACTGACACGAGAAGCTAGGGAAATCAAGAGATTGCTTACAAACACGGAATGAGAACAAGAGAAGGGGGATTAATTGCATGTTTAATGGCATCACGCACACACAGCGCGCGATCCAGCCAGCTCGCTTTGGGGAGGTTCTTGCCTCGGCATCTGAACATTTATGGCCACTTGGGAACCATCTCCTGCTTCTGCCCCCCACATGAGGGGGTAACCTTTCCAGCCCCCCCGCCCATCCCTTTTGTAGGCTAGACAAGACCTGCCTGGGTAGCATTCTTCTTCAGGGAGATTTTCACTGTTTCCACTGCCAGCCATTACG
>PVJN01018186.1:0-39390 GCA_004026805.1 Lasiurus borealis
CCTTGCCTGCCGGTTCCCCCAGCTGGAGAACTAGGGCAAGGAGCCGTCAGCTGTCAGGGTAGCTGCCGCTTCGGGAGGCTGGCGATGAAGACGTTTCCCTGTGCTTGTGTGTCACTCAAGCCTCCACTCGCGGGTGGGCATGGTGAGAGGGGAGCAGAGGAAGGTCGCGGAGTGGATCCTCCGCTGGGGCGAGCGCACACCCTCGGCCACCGGATTGTAAGCTCCTGGAAGAAGCTGGGCTTTCCATGGAACACACACACACACACACACACACACACACACACACACACTCACACACACACACACACACACACACACACACACACACACACACAGGAAAATCGAATCGCAATCAGGATGGCCTTAATGAATGAATTAGCCGCACGTTGGAAAAAGAGCAAGAGGAGGAGGAGGGTGAGAGCACACTAAGCCGCCCAAGCAGGTGTCTGTGAAGCAGCAAACAGGTAGAGCCCCGCAAAGCAGATTACACACTTGGGAGTTTGTGTGTAGAAACACAGGGAGATAGATGGCCAGTAACTTCATGGGGAGCTGTCCGCGGTGCTGAATGGCACGAAGCTGTTCAAAGCCCCTGACTCCCGCCCCACCGAGCTCTGGCGTGACTGTCTCGCTTTATGGGAGACAGATTCTTTCTCAGAAACCAGTGGCTTCGATTGTTTGTCCGTGGAGTGGATTTCAGGAAGCGCATCGTTTGGAAGTTCTTATTTGCAAAGACACAGCAATTATCCAGAGGAGAACTTAGGAAACCTCGTGGTATTTCTGGTCCGTAGAAAATCCAGAGTTTGACCGAAAGAATGTTCCTACCAAAAGGATCAACTAAATATTCCAATATATTAACTCCACTAGAAAAACACTAACAGGAACAAACTGGTACATGACCTTGTCATAAAGTATGTAGCGTTGTCCTGTTCTTTAGGATTTTAAGGGTCAGACATTATATATTAGGCTTATAAATAGGATACTTCCTCTCTCCATCCTCAGTGGAAATATGTGGCACCATATATTGCCATTTTTTTCATGGAAAAAAAAACTTTATGTGGCAGCAGTCTTCGGTCTTAATAACAAAAGTAAGCATGGTCTTTCTTGAAATAGATTTGGTTCAGTATTTACATGCAAAATGCTAAACTTTAATTTCACCCTCAATGAAATGATTTCAAAGGATACTTGTATGTTTTTGAGCAGCATGTAAAGACTACATTTTTCAAAATGGTGTCATATATCAAACAGTTAAACTTTTACCACTGACTGGATAAAAATATAGGGCTGTCTTTCATGAATTGTAATAATGTGCCAAAATCTTTTGAATGAATGAAATTCATGAAATTAAAGATTCTCTACATTTTCCCAAGTAACTCATATGAGACAAGCTATCTCTTTATTGGCTTAAAATATCTTTTTATTGAGTTCAGAGTGGAAGGAAGTGGGTGGGGGGGAAGAGAGAGAGAGAGAGAGAGAAGAATATCAATGATGAGAGAGAATCATTGAATGGCTGCTTTCTGCGTGCCCCACACTGGGAATCCAGCCTGAAACATGGGTAATGCCCTGACCAGGAATGGCACTATGACCTCTCGGTCCATAGGTTGGTGCTCAACCACTGAGACACACTGCCAGGCACAAGCTATCTCTTTAAAAATAAAGAAATGTTACTAAAAAAACGGAAAGAAATCTAAATCAAATTATCAATCATGCATTTCAAGGAAATGGGAGATAGCAAAGAAGTGAACTGATACTCTAAACCAGTGGTTCTCAACCCGTGGGTCTCGACCTATTTTGGGGGTCGAATGACCCTTTGACAGGGGTCGCCTAAGACCATCAGAAAACACAGATATTTACATTACAATTCATTAACAATAGCAAAACTACAGTGATGAAGTAGCAACGAAAATAATTTTATGGGCGGGGGTCACCACAACATGAGGGATGGTATGAAAGATCCGTGGCATTAGGAAGGTTGAGAACCACTGCTCTCAACAAATCCCATTGTGGAGTACTTTGGATTGTGTGAAAAACTGCATTGGAAAAACCAATGACAGACATACATTAACAATGACTAACTTGAAGATACCTTAAAATAGATTTTTTAAAAATTATAATGACAGTATTTCTAAAGCCACAAACTGAGGAGGTAATCATATAAGTAGGCATCTGGAAGACAAAATTCTGGCAGTGTGTTTGTGTAAAGGAAAAGCAATGGTGAGTAATCCTCAACACAATAGGCGTGTGTGGGCAGGATCTGTGCACCTCAAGGCTCCTTTCTGGGGAAGACACTTTCAGGAAAGCTCTCAGCTCTGATTCCTGCAGTGGCAACCTGACACTCAGCCATTTATCCCCTGAGAAAGTGACTCTTAAGAAAACATCGCCCTGGGGGAGGGGTGGGATATTGGAGCTAAGGATCCCCAAAGTGTCTTTTCCTTGGCACTCTCCTAAGCCTTCCTCTCTGCTCTTTGGTCACCCACACCGCTGCTTGGAGCCCGGGCCTGCTGCTCCAGGGCACGTCTGCACTTGAACACCGTGGCTAATGATCTAGCATCTCTCCCTTCTCGGGAAGGTGTCACTCCACTTTCCGGTCCCTTGCCACTTCCGAGGACAGCGGTGGCGGGGCTGGGCTCCCACGGAGACTCCACAGAGAGCTAGCGAGGTGCCTTTCTCTGGGCCCAGGAGACCTGCCACTGCGTCTGGAGGTGGTTCTCTCCCACCTCAGGTGGAAGTAGAGCAGAGACTCCGTATTTCCCTTCTTCCTCAGGAGAGGATGTTTCGAGAATGCCAGAGAGGAAGGTAGAGTCAGATACTATCAATACTGTTAGGAAACCTGCTCAGGAGCTAGAGAACTGAGTGAAAAAACATCTTACGTTTTTGTTTACGTCATGGTTTCTAATCGCCCAAATGCAGGCACATAGAGTTAAGGAATAAAATCACACTGACCTTTTGCATAGTGAGGACACGGGGTCAGTCTTACTGACTTCCTTGCGAACAAACATACACAAATACAGGGTACTGCCAAACAATCTACACACACCTTACCAGCAGATAGCTCGGTGTGGAAAATGAAATGTATTTTGATAAAAACCACCTTCATACTCTTCAAAGCGTGCGTATACACTGCTTGTGGATACTCTGTATTTAATTTGGAGATTAAATTTGACTTTTTTTGATATTCCTAACAGTGATTATGTATTTATTAGCTAAAATTTTACTTTTTCACTTATTTAATTAAAAGAAAAAGTGACACAAGCCAGGCACCAGAGTTGTGATATAATCATCGAGATGGATTGAAAGAATACTATGGAGAGTACTTCTGTGGATGGTGTTTGTTATGCGATTAATTTACTTCGGAAGACTTTGTCACCAGACAATTGGCTATTTCGGGGATTCCAGCATTATGAAAAACAATATTCCTTTTCCATAGATGCCGCCTGCCAACAGCTTGCTTCTGGTGGGGGAGATTTCGCATCTCCCCGTTATTTCTCCCTCTGCTTTTCATCAATTAGTCTGGGTGACTCTGTGCCAAGCTGATTGCATCACCGGGTCCGCGGGTCCCTGGAGATGGGAGTCGCTTCCTGAAGAAGACACTTTCTGGGTTTCCACCTCCCCGTGGCATTCACCTCTGTGCCGGTGTCGGGGGTCACTGATGCGCCCCTCAGTGAAGGGAGCCGTCACCCAGATTCCACAGTTAATGGGGGAGACCTTTTGTGTCCAAAGCCTCTCAGGAGGAAGCCATCCCACCCTCTGGGGTTTCAGGACTAATTAGCCTGTTGTTATGTTATCTTCCTTCTCCTGGCAACCCTGCTCCCTCCTTTCCTTTCCTTCCCTTTCCATATCAACAGGCCAAAATTAGCCTTCAGAATTTACTTGTTTCTTTTCTGTTAGATGTACCTTTTTGCATCTTAGAAATTCAGTTAAATTTTTTACTTCTCGGCTCTAACAACTTTTAGGCCCAATTAAAATGAAATTATTGGAAATATTAGAGGTATGCATTTTTTTCAGTTACTTTTTCTTAGTATACATGCAACTTATGCAACTTGTTTCATTCAGTATTTTACTCTTTAACTGCATGTATGATATTACAGTTCTATCATATTATTATTTTTTTAAAGGAAATTGATTACCTGTATACGGTACTGTAGTAGTTGTCATCACAAACCAGCTCACTGATTGGCCGCAGCTCAGCCAGAGCTGTTCAGGCAGTGCGAGGTCTCTTTGTTTTTTTTATTTTTTAAAATATATTTTATTGATATTTTACAGAGAGGAAGGGAGAGGGATAGAAAGTTAGAAACATCGATGAGAGAGCGACGTCAATCAGCTGCCTCCTGCACACCCCCACAGGGGATGTGCCCACAACCAAGGTACATGCCCCTGACCCGAATCGAATCTGGGATCCCTCAGTCTGCAGGCTGACGCTCTATCCACTTGAGCCAAACCGGTTTCGGTTCTATTATATTATTAATATATTATGAGATGTTGTTCATTTTATTTCTGAGCAACTTCCCCTTTAAACCGACTTTTAGACCTACTTGGTATAATCTGAGTCATTTGGGAAGATGTAATTTCACCAATTCATATTTTAGTAGATGGAGTTGTATTTATTGAACTAGGATGTTGAATAACAATGACTTTTAAAAACGTGGGAACTTATTATTTGTATAGGTTTATTTAACAAAGCCAAATTAAACTATTTCTGCTTGATCAGAAACATAAACAAACAACAAAAAACCTCCCCACCAACACCAAAAGTCATCTTACATAGTATTTGTAATTCTTCATTTTTCCACTCAAGGAACCTATGTCCCAAAGAGTGAGGCAGGCAGAATATATCTGGTGTGATTTTCATGTGGACATTTTGCCGGGCTGGCTGTCATTTTTGTGTCTAACAGGTCATTCACTTCATTATTTGGAAAAAGAGTCCGGCTTAGGATGAGGATTTTCTTGTTAAGGACAAGTACTCCTCATGAGACTCCTGAACGTTTCCGGGCTCGGTGACAAGTTTTCATTTTATCTTTCTGGGGAAAGAGGTAGCAGACTGAATTAGGCAGACACCGCACAGTTTAGGAGCAGAGCCAGTGGGAACGAAGCAAAAAATCTGCATGCACTAGGCTAGGGAAAATGACTTATTTCCACTTACACTACGTGCTCGTCTAAAAATAATTTTCTCGTGAGGGCATCTTGATGGAAAGCTTATCATTAATGTACAGAAAAAAATGAGGGGGAAATGGGATGCTCAGTGGAATTTTCTGTTTCTGCAAAGTAAACCTTCCTGGCTGTGTGTGTGTGTGTGTGTGCATGCACATGTGTACATGCATGTTCATGTGTCTACACATGTTTGACATAAACTATTCAAGGGACATCTGTGTACAATTATGTGTACATAACCATGGAGAGTGGGACACAACTAGGTTAATAATTGCGAGTACATGAAACACAGAGATTATCCTTTTATTATTACTTATTAATTATTATATTATTTTTCATATGAACAACTATAAACCTACTCTTGCCCCATACTCTATATGGCTGTTGATTATTTGAATGACAGCAATGGATTTCATGGCCCTTTTCAAGGTTATTCATTTCCTCCTGATATTCTTCAATCCTTTCACCAACTAACTGACCACTCAGTGAAAGCAGCAGTAGCAAAATTCTGCACGCCCTGGATTTACAGTTTGAAAGTCTTATTTCCACAGCCCTGGCTTCATTTGCCAACATGAGCCATAACTCTGAAGAAGTAAGGCTAATTAGACACTCGGTGTTAGCAGCTCTTGACACGTTTGTATATCCATGTTCATATTTGGTATTATATACAGGCCGGCAGCAAACATCTGTGTGCATTAGTCTTCATTACATCCTGGGCCACCTTCAGGGAGTGGGATTACTGCCTGCGAGCATTTTAGAGATTCTGACAGTAGGTTCACCGATGTGGATGTTCCTGTTTAGCTATGCACAGGCAGTTCTGGGCAGAAAGCGAACTGTCCTCCATTCTGCTCATCACGGAGTGGCAGGACAAGTGATGTTATATAATGGCTAGCAAAACTCTCATTCTGCTTCAAACCCTTTAGAGCAGCGATTTTCCCCTCACGGCACACATAAGCCACTAAAATTCCGCAGCAAATGAAAAAATATATATTTTTGCCGGTTTGACACACACAAAAAATAGATATGCTTTTTATTGGTTTACAAAGAAATAGTGATATCTACTTTTTTTTTGCTCCAGAGTAACTTTTAAAAAGTCAGGTGCCGCCGAGACCGGTTTGGCTCAGTGGATAGAGCATCTGCTTGCAGGCTGAAGGGTCCTAGGTTCGATTCCGGTTGGGGGCATGTACCTTGCTTGCGGGCACATCTCCACTGTGGGGCGTGCAGGAGGCGGCTGATCGATGTCTCTCTCTCATCGATGTTTCTGACTTTTTATCTCTCTCCCTTACTCTCTGTAAAAAATCAATAAAAACTATATTAAAAAAAAAAAAGTCAGGTGCCTATCCTTGTTAGGCTTTCGGTTACCAAGAATTAACCAATCAGACACAACCTTGTTATGCAGCATAATCAATAGAATGCAACTCTATCATATGACCTATGTATTTAGAGTGTAAGACGGCCTTCACACCTGATGGCTACTGTTGTGTGGGTGTTGTCATTGTTTTAATTGGACAGTTTAAGACAGTGGTTCTCAACCTTCCTAATGCCGCGACCCTTTAATACAGTTCCTCATGTTGTGGTGACCCCCAACCATAAAATTATTTTCGTTGCTACTTCATAACTGTAATTTTGCTACTGTTATGAATCATATCTATGTTTTCCGATGGTCTTAGGCGATCCCTGTGAAAGTGTCGTTCCACCCCCAAAGGGGTCTCGACCCACAGGTTGAGAACCACTGGTTTAAGAGAAAAGAGGTCAGTGCCCCTGACTAAGTAGTCAGGTATCACATGTTTTAGAAGTTCTTGTGACATACCAGTGGAAAATTGCTGCTTTGGAAGCTTCCACCTAACTGTTAGAACACATTGGACAAACCTTCCAGAGCTACAGGACCTTGCATGATTCCAGCTGTCCCTGCAACTTCCCATCCTCCACCTGCTCTCCCTGTTTTCCAGCCGCATGGGGGGTTTGCAGCTCCTACCACACACCGCGTTCTCGTCTGCTTGTTTTATGTTTTGGTGTGATTTCACCCCGCTGCCTGAAATTATCTTTCCCCTTTTCACCTTTCTGCATTGCAGCTGGTTTATCCTTATCAACAGTATTTCAGTTTAATCCTCGTGGTCAGCTTCAACACCTTTCCCTTGCCATTCTCTATCCGGGCCTCTTGTTTCAGTAAGAATGCATAATGGTGTTTTATGTATGGCCCTCCATTAGAATTTGAAGCACCATTCATTTTTATATTCCTCATGTCTTAAACATGCACGTCGTGTGTTTTTTTTCCTGCTCAGCTTTCTCAGATGCTTTATCTTTAAACAGATCTTGAGATGTAATTCACACACTGTGCAGCTCACTCATTGAACTTGTATGATTCAAGGTTCTCTAGTAAGGTCACAGTTTACAGCCATCACCACGCGGATTTTGGAGCATTTATCATGCCGAGAAGGAAACCCATACCCATTAGCACTTATTTGCTATCTTCCTCCTCTCCTCCTGCCCCCACAGCTTTCAGCAAACACTAATCTACTTTCTCCCCCTATAGATTCTTTTCATTCTGGATGTTTCATATCAATGGAAGCATACACTATATAGTTTTCTTATTGGATTCTTTTTTTAAAATATATTTTTATTGATTTTTTACAGAGAGGAAGGGAGAAGGATAGAGAGTTAGAAACATTGATGAGAGAGAGACATTGATCAGCCGCCTCCTGCACGCCCCCTACTGGAGACATGCCCGCAACCAGGATACATGCCCTTGACCAGAATCGATCCTGGGACCTTCTAGTCCGCAGGCTGATGCTCTATCCACTGAGCCACACCGGTTTTGGCATTATTGGATTCTTTCACTTAGCATAACAATTTCAAGTTTCATCCAGGTTGTAGCATGTTTCAACACTTGATTCCTTTTTCTGCTGAATATTATTCCATGGAATGGTTATACCAACTTTTATTTATGCATTCATCAGTTGATGGAAATATGGATTCTTCTTTTTCTTTTTCTTTTTTTTGTCATCGTGAATGCTATCCACAGGGACATTCTTATACATTTTTTTGTGTGTGTGCAGAGATATATTTCATTTATCTTAGAAGTGACATCGCTGGGTTAACATAATAGACTTTTTACAAATATTATTGAATGAATGGACACAGAATTAGTCTCCAACCAGGATGTGCACACCTTTAATCTTAACATTAATAAACCCAGACAGAGAAAGCCTTCCCCCCCACCGCCGCTCCCCACTTCCCCCACCTACAGTAACCCTTAACATGCCCTCCCTCACTGCTACCTCCAAGTATGTGTCCCAACTGCTACATTTCCCTGCCTGACATACAGACGACTGACTGGAACTGCAGGCGGTTAGCAGTGTGAATGCGGTGACATAGATGGAGTGCAAGAACCGGGCTAGGAATTCGGCCCTTCTGAGTCTTGGTTCTCACACTCCAGCTCTTTTACCTAAAAAGAAACAAGGCTGCTAGTATAAATAATTCTCCAAACCGGCAGGAAAACATGGTGGAACAAACCCAATCCTTTATTTTTCCTCCCTCTGGAAATCATTGCACAAAAATATGAAATAAATACAGATACACGGACAAATAGAAGAAAGAGGAGAAAGCAGAGAACAAGAGATCTCAAAAGCATTTTGGAAAACAGAAAAAATTTGGAGAAATTGTCCCACTTCCACAATCCTTCACCTGGAACCCCAGAAGTGTTCAGGACGTGAAGTTACTGGAACACCGGGCTGGACCCAGGAGGTCTAAATAAGGGCCTCCTTAGTGAATCCAGAAGTCCCATTTCTGATGTGAGAATGCTCTGAGTCAGGCCCATTCTGCTCAGGCAGAAAATCAGAGAAAAATGACTCCAGAGGGACACATTTCAAGGTTTTCCAGTAAAAATGTTATCTATTCCCCAATGACCTTGCAGAAAGCTTCACCTATGCACATAAAAACCGTAATCATATCTTCGTATCCCATCATCTAATACGATCGGAAAAGAATTATGAGACTTTGGAGAAAAATCACCATCATAAAAACAAAAACCTGATCCTATAGCAAAATTAAATCCAGAGAACAGAGGCATTTGGGATCAGGAGAAATTACAATATTAAAAATACTCTATCAGTGATAACTTCAGGAAGGCATTTTGTCTATATAACTAGGGGCCCAGTGCACGAATTTCATGCATGGGGAGGGTCCCTAAGCCTGGATGGCGATCAGATCCAATCTGTGGGATGACCAGCTTGGGGACCCCCACTCACATTTCCTTGGCTGGCCTGGTGCCACTGGCTTGCCTCCCCTCTCACCCCACTCCTCCTGTTGCTGGTCAGGGCCTGCAGGCTGGGGACAGCTTGTGCATTGAGCATCTGCCCCGTGGTCAGTGCTCATCATTGCGACCAGTCGTTTCATGGATCTTTTCACGGTTCAGTCGATTTGCATATTAGGGTTTTATATAGATAGCTAACAATGCGCTATGAAAAGGGTACCCTGAGAATAAAAAAGAATCCTCGGATAAAATAAGTTGACATGTAAAATCTAGGAAACCTTTTTCTACTTTAGCAAAAAAGAGAATAGAAAAGTATAAGCAAAATAAAGGATAACTTATGAAGTTGAAATCTGTGAGAAGAGTTCCAGAATGAGAAAAAAATTGTGAAAAGTGACATAGGAATGAACATGGACATTTTAAACAATATATTTGGGCCGCAGGGAGTGAAATGTCTTTCTGAGAAACTCACAAAGTGCTCCGCTTCTGAGAGACTCCACCAGGGATGTGTCAGGACTCCACCCAGCAGGAAAACATCCAGACACTCCCCAAAGAGAAAGTTACACATTAGGAAGCTGGAAACATACAGTAAACTAAACGCAATGAAACACCATCTATAAAATTTTGAAAGTGATTTCTAAAATACTTGGCACCCTGCCATGATATGAAGATGAAAGACATTCACAATTCAAGAATTCGAACCTGAACCACTCCTGTGTCCTTTTCATGATGTGCTCCAGAAAAACGAGGAACTACAGCAAGGTCATGCGAAAACAGATGAGGAGACATGGGCTCTAACACAGAGTGATGCTGAAAGAAAGCCAGAGGAGCATGCTTGAGTCTTGAAGGAAGCGGATCTAGTCGGGGCAGGAAAGCAGAAGATTCTGGCAAAAGGCCTTCAGGAGAAAGAAAAAAAACTGATGAATTTCCACATTTGAAAAGTAATGTTAATAGGTGTTCTGCACATAATTTGGGATAAGATATCTTTGACACTGATATAAATTCCTACATAGGGTACATTGCATACAAGCAAAGGAAAGACCTTTATCAATCCCAGAATGATTTAAAGATACATAAAAAAGGGGGGAAAGTCAAAGTACATTGTCTGGTTCAGTAGTGAACCCCACTGGTCACCAGAGCCTCAAGAAGTTAATGGATTTCAGAAAGAGTGTGGCCTGTTTATTCTGGGAGAGCAAGAGAAAGGTGCATGAAGATTGGGAGAGTGAGAAATCTAAATCCTCATGTGCCATACTTGGAAATGAGCAGGTTCTACAGTTCAGTTATCAATGGCAAATTACAAATTAAATAGCCAATGGAACAATTGGGATGTTTGAATTAAGAGTGTGTGTGGCCGAAACCAGTTTGGCTCAGTGGATAGAGCATCAGCCTGTGTACTGAAGGGTCCCAGGTTCGATTCCGGTCAAGGGCATATACATTGGTGGCGGGCACATACCCAGTGGGGGGCATGCAGGAGGCGGCTGATAGATGTTTCTCTCTCATCAATGTTTCTAACTCTCTATCCTTCTCCCTTCCTCTCTGTAAAAAATTAATAAAAGATATTTTTAGAGAGAGAGAGAGAGAGAGAGAGAGAGAGAGAGAAGAATGAAAGGACTGGGGCAGGGTTTACATGTTTTTTTAATAATCCTTTAATACTATTTTACTTTAAAAAAATACTATAGATAGGTTTTGAGGTAACATATGGTTTTTCTAAGAACACAGACTCTGGAGCCAGGATGTTTGGGGTACTATTCCAGCTCCACTACCCAGGCCTTAGTTTCCAAACTTTTTGAAAAAAATGTTTCCTCATTTTCCTCCCTAAAATATCTGTATCGTATCAGACTTGGGGGAAGATATGTATTTTGAATTTGTATTATAAATATTTATATATTGTCCGGATATGTAGTGCCTAGGAATTATGCTCTGCACGTATGCTATATAAGTATCAGCTGTTATCATGAAAGTGAAATGGAAAGAGAATTAGGGCATGTGAACTACCGGAGAGAGAAGAGACTTCATACGCACTTGACAGTCTTCAGAATCCCTTCAGCAGGTGCGTCTGTGAAGGCAGGGCCCTGCGAGCGACAAGCCACTCTGTTCCCTCTGTCTCTGTGGAAGTCTGGTGGCAGTTCCCGCGTGTGCTGTGTGAAGTGGGATCACTGGGGAGACAGCTAGCCTGGGAAACCCCTAATACATCCTCTGTCTGCAGTGTTTTTCAGACCTAACAGAATTACCTTCCACTTTGGTCTAGAATACCACAGCATCAAACATGTATAAATAACTTTTAGAGAAAATTCGAGTAGCCAGACATGTGCCCTTTTCTGTTCATCTTGATTTTCATCAGAAAATGGCATAATTGTGCCATTTGGGATCTTATTTCAAATCAGTTAAATGTTATATCTGAGCCAAAGAAGATGATTCGTAACTTGCTGTACCTTTCATCCTTTTTATGGTCAAAGTTAAAATAGTCATGAAAAACAGTTATTTAGAAATAGGAGTTAAGAAAGGTTGCAGCCGAGACCGGTTTGGCTCAGTGGATAGAGCATTGGCCTGCGGACTGAAAGGTCCCAGGTTTGATTCCGGTCGGGGGCATGTACCTTGCTTGCGGGCATATCTCCAGTGTGGGGTGTGCAGGAGGCGGCTGATCGATGTCTCTCTCTCATCGATGTTTCTATCCCTCTCCTTTCCTCTCTGTGGAAAATCAATAAAATATATTAAAGAAAAAAGAATCTGGCCACTCAGTATGTGTGTGTATAAAATAGATTTAAAAAAAAAGGTTGCAAATTTGAAATAATGATGTTTATATTTTTTTAAACCTCATTTTAGAGTAGAGGACACTTACTGCCCTTAGAAAATATTTTGCCTTATTTTTTTGTTTATTATTGTTGTTGTTTGAGAGGCATGATCAGAGGCTGAGAAAATTTGGAAGTTTTCTAAGTACTACCTATAGGGAATGAGTATTAGCTATTTTTGCTGCAGAAGAGTCATTCATTATTTAAATAATTATTTTTATAAAGCTTCTTTGTTCTGAGCAATACATTTGGCAGTTGTCTTGACTAATCATGTAAGTAAATTACAAAGAAGATTAAAAACAGATATATTGCTTGGGATTTAGCCGTATGTTTTATTTCTATACAATAGTAGAGATCTACGCTAAAAGCACCTCGCTATGGCCGTGTGTGTATTAAGCGATATAAATAACCCATAATCCTGTTAGCAGTAACTATTGATTATATTAATCATTCATGGGCAGCCATTTGCCTGATTTAGGCTTCCAGGCCCATAGAGAGAGCACTTAGAACATCAAATGAAGGCTGTGGGCCCTTTGCCCTGATGGAGTGCCTATATCCATCCAGTGTGGTCTGTGATTTCCGGAGGTTTGGGGTTTCCCTGCGAGCCCGTTGAGTTTTGGACCCCTAGTTAAGACTGCCCGAACCATTTGATATTTGATATTAAATATTTGATATTTTAGTATCACAGAAATATGATACTAAAAACAATGTATAGAAACAGCGGCAGGTAGCCGGGACAAGCCATTCGATAACCAGAACTGTAGATAGACAGTCTCACCTTGAGAGGGAGAGGATTCCAAGTCAAGCAAGTGGTGGAGTGCTGAGGCTCCAGACCTGTCCACAGGGATGGAAAAGTTACTGGTTCTGGGCAGATCAGCCAAAGCAACAACGCACAACGTTATAGCTAGAAACGTATTTGGGATGAAAGGAGGTAAATTATTTTCTGCATAGGCTGTTTGCCTAAGAAGCTGGTTGAACCACCTGAGAAATGATAGAATTAACTCTAAAGTTTAGTAAGGTGGCTGATTATAAGAGAAATATATTAAAATATGTCAGTAACTTTTCTAAATGTTAACAAGTGTGATGGAGGATATATAATCGGAAAAGGAATTATTGGATACAAAAGCCGAAGATATAAACTATATATCCAAATTTGAAAATTTATAAATCCATATAAAAAAGATGTTATATGAGAAATAGTATTTGACTAGAATACTTAAGTAAAATCTACTTTTAAATTAAATCCATATAGGTTTAAATTTATAAAAAGTAAAAAACACAACTGAAATCGTGTTCCTAGAGAAATATTAGTGGATTGTTTAATATTATTACAATGCTGGAGAGCTGTCCAACCTGGGAACTCCAGACAGTCCTGGAAACTTTTCAAAGGGTAATGTAATACTGAATAAAAATTATTAAAAACATAAAGGCTAGTGAATTATCTTAAAAAAGTGATCCACTTGCAAATACATGGTACAGGATGAACCCTATAGCACATTTTATACTAATAGAAACGTTTGAACAAATATATCCCAAGTAAAATTCCAACCGTCTTCAATCCTTATAATCTATCATACTAAATGTGTTATTGATTTAATGTAATTATTATATTCCTTCTTCTGTAATTTAAGCCTCACTTAAGGTGAGGGTTTTTATAAAACTTGTTTTAAACCACCGATTTCCCAGGCAAAATGCATGCATGACACAAAGTAGGTACTCAATTAATTTGAATGAATGAAGACATTTTGGCAACATTATGCTCAAGCTCGGCTTTTATACAAATTTCCAACAACCCGATGGTCATTTTCCCTGTATTTCCTACAAAATTTTAAATTTAGTGTGAATAGCTTAATCTAATACACAGAAACATCGATGAGAGAGAGACATTGATCAGCTGTCCTCTGTAAGCCCCCTACTGGGGATGTGCCTGCGACCAAGGTACATGCCCTTGACCGGAATTGAACCTGGCACCTTTCAGTCTGCAAACGAACACTCTATCCACTGAGCCAAACCGGTTTTGGCTGTACTTGTTTTTAATGTAGTTTTTAAAAAATCGGGGATACATATTTTGTGGCTATCTTGGATGGCTTTTGTTGCTTGCAGCCTTATATTTAAATGTCATTGCTTTTAGACTCAAAACTATATCAAAATAGACTGGAAAATATATTTATTTGGGCAATGACATTTAAGAAGAAATGACATTACTTTCTCATATGTATTATTTTTTGTCTTTTGCCAAATTGTGCTGCCTGGTATAACAGTGCACATTTCATTTCGGGCTTTATTGAGTAGGGATGGGAAATGAGCACTGTCTTTATAGGTATAATTAATAAAACACAGAGTCCATGTTTTGAAAGGGATTGGATTTTATTTTTAACTCTGATGAGTAGATTATTTTATTGTAGTCACCGAACTTAAAGTAAAAAAAAAAAAAGTCAAATGAAATCTTTCTGAGTAAACACTCTTAATTTGGTTTGTGTATTAAGGTAATGGCCAAGATAGCATAGATTCTTGATACAGGAAAATTGAAGTTGGCATAATTCTCTTAAAAAATATTTTTATTTATTTCAGAGAGAAAGAGAGAGAGGGAGAAAGAGATAGAAACATCAATTATGACAGAGAATCATTGATTGGCTGCCTTCTGCATGTTCCCTACTTGGGATCGAGCCTGCAAACCAGGCATGTGCCCTGACCAGGAATCCAACAGTGACCTCCTGCTTCATAGATCAACGCTCAACCACTGAGCCACACCGGCTGGGCAAAGTTGACATAATTTTCAAAAGGAAAAGAGACTTGAGTCTGAGAAGACAGTGGTAGCTTAGTTTTTGCGCATAAAAAACAGATCAAGCAAATAGCAAAATCAGAAGTACCATGGGCCACTTTTCCAGTTAAATTCTTTCATGAATCTAAAAGATGAATAGCTTGGAACAAACCTGTTGTAAGACCTGGGTTTTGAACCTCCACCTATGTTGAAGGAAGGCAGTCGTGGGAAGCAAGGTCGCTTGATTGGGCTCAGAAGAGGTAGACCTCTCATGAAACCACAGGCATTTTCTGGGAGAGCAGCTAAGACTGGGCTGAATTGAACAGTCCAATAATAAGAGCTCTGCCATATCTGAAGTCACATAATAGTAGTGTCTCTAAAAGATATGGTATCACCCTAGCCGGTTTGGCTCAGTGAATAGAGCATCGGCCTGGGGACTGAAGGGTCCTGGCTGCAGGTCAGACCAAGGGCATGTACCTTGGTTGGAAGCTCAATCCCCAGCCCTGGTGGGGGAGCATGCAGGAGACAATCAATCATTGTGTCTCTCTCTCATCGATGTTTCTTTCTCTCTGTCTTCTCCCTCTCCCTTCCACTCTCTCTAAAAATCAGTGGGAAAATATCCTTGGGTGAGGATTAACAAAAAGTAAATAAATAAAGTAAAAATATCATGGTATCATGGGCGTGAATTCACTCGTTCAGTAAATATTTGCTGAATGCCAAGTGTGTATTCAGGGACTAGTAGATGCTTTAGCTACAAAAACAACAAAACCAAGTCACAGTCTTACCATTCATTTCATGGATTGTTTATTTAAACCGTCAGAAATAACCAATACTTTTCCATGTATTTTTTCGGTGGAAAATACAGTTATTCTGCTGGGGTAAAAATATCTCAGATTTTTAACATTTAAAGTGTTATTAGTTTATTGTCACACTGTTGTGATTCCAGAAAGAAAAAAAAAAAAGATTTTCAGGCTTATTTCCAAAAAGTCAATCAAGTTGAGAATTATTTCAGAACTGTGTGCTTAAAAGAAAGAAAAAATCCATTGGAAAATAGCAGAGCAATTTACTTATTGACAGAAATATGGACTGCCTCTGTATTTCTCTCCACTGTAAAATGAAGCTAATTGATATGCCTTCTGTGTCAACAAACCATGTTGGAAAGAGAGAGAAAAGCTCTTAACCTACTTTTTTTTTTATCTTCAATTTTTAACTTTATCCTGCTTGTTAATTGCCTGGGTGTCCTTTAACCATCAATTTTCATGATTCTTTCCCAGAGGCTTGGTTTAATTTTAAAAGTGCGGTGTAGCCAGCCCTAATTACGTGAGAGCGCACTGCAGGCAAACAGCAAGAGAGAGTGATGACCAAAATGTGGATCTCTCCAGCATGTGGCTGTAAACATTCACTGACTGGAAATGCAGCCACATAAGGTAGCATTTGGAAGCTAGTGACATTTGAAAGGAGTTTCTTCCTAGAATATAACTTCACTGTGATTTAAAGAAAAAAAAAACAACAATATTATATATATATATATATATATATATATATATATATATATATACACACACACACACACACATATGTGTGTGTGTGTGTGTGTGTGTGTGTGTATATATATATATATTTGAAATTTTATATTTTTTACATTTCTCTCATTAAGCTGAATACCTACCCACATGGTCTCAAATTCTTTCCAAAGCCGAGACCGGTTTGGCTCAGTGGATAGAGCATCAGCCTGGGGACTGAGGGGTCCCAGATTCGATTCCGGTCAAGGGCATATACATTGGTTGCAGGCACATCCCCCGTGGGGGGCGTGTAGGAGGCGGCTGATCGATGTCTCTCTCTCATCAATGTTTCTGGCTTTCTATCCCTTTCCCTTCCTCTCTGTGGAAAATCAATAAAAAATATATTTAAAAAAATCTTTCAATAATCAATAACTGGACACGGAATGGTTCTACTTTATCTCATCTAGAATAAAGATCACAAAATATACATTCTGTGTGCCCAGAAATGCTGTCCATTGTTTTCTTGGAGGAGCATGCTAATTTGATGACTTCCCTGTCTGCAATCAATCAAACCTGTGTGCATTATCTGTCAGTTATTTTTACATTCATGTAGGGAGGAAGAATTATTGATAAAATGTCTTGCCTGGTCAGTCACACCTGGGGAAAGCAACCGACAGTGGTTTATTCTACAAAAGATGGTCAGATGCAATATCGCCTGCTAAGTTCTATGTGCCAGGCACATTCTGAGCGTCTTGATTTATATGATCTCATTGAGTTCTTACAGCAAACCTCTAATAAGTGTCATTTTATAGCTCAGAAAACCAGATTATGGAGAAGTTAGGTGATCAGACAGCTTCTGTGTAGAGGAGCTTGATTTGAACCCGAGAATCTGGCTTGGAGCCCAGGGTCTTAACTACTATATCCTTTGTCCCAGAGGAATGCAATTATACCCTGATTCAGCAACTCCATGTTTTTCTTTAATTTATAGGAAAACTAGAGGCCTTGTGCATGAAATTTGTGCATGGGGATGGGGGGGGGGGAGATCCCTCAGTGCAGCCTGCACCCTCGTGAAATTCGGGACCCCTCAGGAGATGTCCACTTGCCAGTTTAGGTCTGATCCTGCAGGGATCCCTGCAGATGGGGCTAAACAGACAGTTGGACATCCCCTCTTACAACTAGGACTGCTAGCCCCTAACTGCTAGCCTGCCTGACTGATTGCCTGTAACCACTCTGCCTGCCTGATTGCCCCTAACCACTTCTGCCTGCCTGATCGCCCCTAACTACTTTGCCTGCCTCCCTGGTTGCTCCTAACTGCTCACCTGCCTGCCTGATTGCTCCTAACTGCTCACTGGTTGGCGGCTGGCCGGGGTGAGGTACTGTGGTAGTTCTGGTCTCTGGTCATTCTGGTCATTCCACCATTTCAGTCGCTGGGCTTTTATTTTATAGGATGATGTTAGAATTTATATACTGTTTTTCTGTCTATAAGAATCATAGATATTTAGCTGATAGTCTTAAGTGGGAAGTGGTGCCTCATTAACTGAATATTGGCTGAGGTTTTCTAAGAGCTTTATTTCCTATTTTGAGTTCATCATGTTGGACTGAATCTTATCTGTCAAAACCCAGTTGTTTCAAATGTTCATTTATTTTTCTAAAAAGCTAAATATTCGAAAGTAAAGAGTTAAGAATAAATTTTGAAAATTGAAATGTTCTTATCCAGAAAAGCAAATAAAATGAAAAATAAAGCTGTAAAGATTGCTTTTAATTCTACTTAAGTTTAATAATCCAGAAAATGTAAGTACTAGTGAAAACAATTATATTTCTAAAAATATCTTTAATTTTCTTTTATTATGTTTTCCTATATTATTTTAATTGGTAGTACTTACTTAGCAAAATGAACAGACTGTTAAGTGAAAATAGCAATGAAGAGCTGTACTTGTAATGAAGCCATGGGGAATGGGTGGAAATAAAAAGAAGCTGTAAAACTTTAGCTACAGATATTACTGAAGATAGAAATAGTTATTACACAAAAAGGTAACCATTTGCCTTTAGGTTACAATCTACCACCATGTACGTGCTATATGTTACATAGCTTATAAATTAGAGTTTATTTGATACCTAGAGGCCTGGTGCATGACATCATGCTCTGGGGGTAGTGGGGGTTTCCTTCAGCCCAGCTTGCTCCTTCTCACAGTCTGAGAGCTCTTATGGGGTTTCTGACTAATGGCGTAGGCCTGCTCCCCACCAGGCCTAAGCAGTCAGTTGGACATCCTTAGCACTGCCGAGGAGGTGTGAGAGGCTCCCGCTACCACTACTGTGCTCACCAGCCGTGAGCCTGGCTTCTGGTTGAACGGCACTCCCCCCATGTAAATGCATTGACCACCAGGGGACAGCTCCTGTGTTGAGCGTCTGCCCCCTGGTGGTCAATGAGTGTCATAGCAAGTGGTCGTTCTGCTGTTCAGTCTATTTGCATATTAGCCTTTTATTATATAGGACAATGGGTTATAGTTAGTTGAGAAAATTTTGGAAGGGTGTTATAAGAATTTGAATCTACTGAAAAGAGGCATATAAGAAAGGCAAGAAAAAATATGTCTGAGGTATTATGTGGCAGATGCCTGAGAAATTTCCCACAATTTACAATCCTGTCATACCTCTGAGAACACTCCCTCTGGTTTCTTGAGTTATGATAAACAGGCTCTTCCACCCAATGGTATCCCTCCATGGAAATAAGTATGTCATTCATCCACCTTACTTATTGGGAGTGTGGCACTGTAGATATAGATATACCTGAGGAAACTAAATCCCACACACAGATTTAGAAGGAAAAAAGTAAATCCTGCTGAAACTTATATGTTTAAAAATAGCATTAATTTAAAATTCTTGGGAAAATGAGATAGGTGATGGTATCAAAATTTCCTATAATGATGGATAGTTACAAATGCCTTTCATCATTTATTCTATCTCGGGCAAACTTAATTTCTTTATCTACAAGAAACAAGCTCAAAACACTAAACATGAAATGAAACAAACGCTGGGCTCTCAAGTAGGGGTCTAATTCCATAGCTTACCTTTTACGTTTACAGACATTCCTCAAAAGAGGAATTTATATTCACCCTCTCTCCCTTGCTTATCTTTTTTTTCTAAATGCAACATTACCTGCTTTTCATTTGAGCAGTACGTATTCTGAAAACACCAACCAACCAACCAACCAACCAACCAAGAAATTTTGTAAATGTTACTTAACATACTTGCTTCTAAATTCGGTGCCCACTTTCCAGACCTGATTAATATGAACCCTTTGGGCATTGGCACTTCTTGACTTCTATGACCCTTCTTTCCTCTGACTATCTTCCTACATCTCTGCCCACTGTTTCTTTAAGTCCCTATCCAATCCTTCCACTCTTAGCTTAAATGTTATTGGTCTGCTTCCAAGCCTCTTACTTACATACTCTCCTTGGGGAATATTATCCATTAGTATGTCATGAATTGTCACTACCTATATGCTAAGGAATCTTTGTTCTGTTTCTGTCCAGGCCATATTCCTTTGCCTCAGACCACCTATCAAAATTGCCTCTTTGATTAATTATGTCAACTTTGACCTGATGGCTAAATCTGCCCTCCAGCTTATGTTTCCTTAAGGACTGAATGACTAACCCTAAATCTCATTAAGTGATGTTATCCTATTGTTGTGCTTGAGTTTTTATATCCAACTAGAGGCCTGATGCATGACATTCATTCACTGGGTGGGGATGGGCGTTCCCTCAGTCTGGCCTGTGCCCTCTTGCTGTCCAGGAACCCTCGGGGGATGTCTGCCTGCCAGCTCAGGCCCGCTTCCTGCTGCTGCTTGCCAGCTGTGAGCCTGGGTTCTGACTGAGCTGCGCTCCCCCTGTGGAAGCGCATTAACCACTTGGGGGTAGCTCCTTCTTTGAGCATCTGCCTCCTGGTGATCAGTGTGTGTTATAGCAACTGGTCGATCTGCTGTTCAGTGGATTTGCATGTTAGGATTTTATTATATAGGATGGTAGAAGAGAAACTGTTCACAATGGAAAATGAGCAAATTAATTGGATGCAGGTAGATGATGGGAGTCATTCAGAGATAACCCTTCAATCACATTAGGACTTCCATGGCTGTTCTTGAAGGCAAAGCTGATTTAATCCGGTGGGATGATCCCGGGAAAGGTCAAAAGGTACAACTGATTATAACACATGAGGCTGAGAGGAGGAGCATAAATTTGCCGGGCCATCTGGGTGTGGGGGTGTGTTTTTTCTCAAGCAGTTCAGCATCTCTGTGTACACACAGAAACTTTAGGTTGTAGCCTAGATCCACGTGTGGGTCTAGCCGGTGGATACATTTGAGTGAAGAATCAATTGTACTCAGTGGACTAGAGAATGAGTCTCTAGGTGATCCACCATGAGAGGTAGTGTGTTTGGGAAAGAAATAACTGAAAAAGGTGTGAATGAACGGGTAATAGCTATACAATGACTAGCAAATAGAGTGAGAGCTAGGACTTTGCTGACCTAAAATACCTTAAGGGACAAAAGTTTGCTTCATGCCATATCTGAATCATGAGCAAAGGGAGTATCAGACCCCAAATTATCCAGAAGTATGTGGCAGTATACTATATATTATAAAATATATAGTAATAAAACTAGTAATGAGTAGTAATGAGAATACTGGTTCCAAAAAGGTTATCTAATCATATTTCCCAAGAAATTATATTACCACTTATTTATATTTTCTAAGTAATAATAGTTGTTTGGAAATTCTGAAGTTATGAACCTCCTACATACAACATATAGTAAGTGCTTTTATACTCACACTTCCCTTACTGAAAAGGCACTCATTATCTACTTCTTTTAAATCCCACAAATATTTTAATTGTACTGTAAAATATATTAAGAAAACATTATTTTTACAATGTTGAAACATCTTGTCAATTTGTAACACCATTTCCTGATCAATATGTAGTGACTGAAATATACTTAAGATCATGTTAAAATAATTCTAAGAGGTAGAAAAAGACACAAAACTTTAATTATATCTATTAAAAACACATTGCATTAATCCTGGTATATTCACAAAATATTCTCTATTTCAGAACTTTTTCAGAGTTCATAATGTAAGGCTAACATTAAATCATGAACCAATATCATAAGGCATGCACATAGGATATATTTAATGAAGAATATTTTTTGTAGCATGCATGTTTTTCTTTTTTACACATTATTCTTTTATTGAGAAATTTTAATAATTGTCTCCTTAGAGAGTTGTGTGGCACTTAAAAAATATAGACCTCTAAGTTCCACTCATAAAATAGATTTAAATGATTAAATTCTAAATTTTTTAGTGTTTATCCCAAAGAGATAATTTATATAACTCATAACAACTAGCTTAATTTAAGTCAAATTTGTGTGTAAGTATAAAAATTAGCATTTTAATATTAAAATTAAAAGCATAACTATCTCATGAAAGCTTAGTACTATATTTAGAGGGTTACCTTTATTATTAAATGACTTAATTTTTTGTTTCATTAAAGAAAAAGTAAACATTATTTTGCCTTTAGCATTAAAATAAAAATCAAATTTTAAAATGTGAAAATAAATAGTGGGAAATAATTTGGGGGACTAGATGTGTTCATGTTTGAGTTGGGAGAAATGAAATAAAAATTAGTACTAGAATGATCCTGCCATGTCTTGTGGTTGCGAGCATAAAGTCAAGTTTGTGATGGTTGCCTAGAGATCTATTTTAGGATGTTTTTATCAGTTTCTTGTAGCTATAGAAAACTTTATTTGAAGACAAACACATTTCTCTGTCACCTCTGACCCCCAACTTGCGATGCTGATACAAGCAAAGAATTGTGCTCCTTGAAAAGGCTTCTAATGACTAGGGATGCTTGGGTGGAATTTGAAAAGATAACCTACAGAGCTGCAAATGACCCAAGTTGGAACAAATTGTGCAACTAAATAAGCTAGTATGGATTTATAAGCCAGAGTATGAAATCAGTATGCAGGAGTCCATGCTGATGTAAATAACTGAGGTCATAAATCAACGGAGAAGAGACAAAATTCCCTGTCCAAGAATTTCCAATAATTTAAGCTACTCAACTTTCAAGGAATGCATTGTGCCTCCTCATTCTCTGATTGTAAGCTGTCAGTGATGATTTATTTCAGAGAAAGAGTGAAAATAGGACTCACTGTACCGGTGAGAACCTGACCAACATAATAAAGCAAGATGATCAAGGTTATGTTGAGAAGCTATGTTGCTAGTTAGGAACGCTCTTGACTTGACGTGATACCAATCTCTAGGGTCTTCCTCCCCAAGTCCCAGGATCCCAGTGTGATCATAAGAGAAACATCACACACCTAAATTATGGAGGGTATTTTATAAAATATTTGACCAGTGCTCCCCCAAAATATCTAAGTCATCACAATCAAGAACAGTCTAAGGATGTGTCACAATCAAGAGGAACTCAGACATGACAATGGAATTGTAATGTGGTATCCTGGCCAGGATCCTGGGACAGAAAAGGGACATTTGTTAAAATATTTGTAGGGATCTCTGAATAAAGTGTGAACTTCGGATAACAATAATGTATCAATATTGGTTCACTACTTATGACTAATGTAAGATGTAAAAATAGGGGACAATGGGCATGGGGTAAAGAGAACTCTGTACTATCTTTGTAATTGCCTATGAAATTGAAAGTATTCTGAAGCAAAGTTTATTTATTTTTAATATTTTGTTATTAAGCTTTTGTTTTTAAATTTATAAATGTTTCACATGTTAAAAATATATCTTTATTGATTTCAGAGAGGAAAGGAGAGGAAGAGACAGCAACATGAATGATGAGAGAGAAACATTGATTGGCTGCCTCCTGCATACCTCCCACTGGGGACCGAGCCTGCAACACAGGCATGTGCCCTTGACCAGAATCGAACCTGGGACTGTTCAGTCCACAGGCTGACTCTCTATCCACTAAACCAAACCGACTAGGTTGGTTTATTTCTTTTTAAAGATAACTAGTATAATCTTTTAGCAACCAGAGACTCAGAGACTAAGTTTAGCAAAAACTACAGGCATCGGTAATTAAATAATCAGGTCTTTTGCATAAAACTTTTCTTTATTTGTTCATGACATCATTTGTATTTCTGAATTGTTTAATATGGCAACCATCTGTTCTAAACAAAGAGACCAAAAGCAGGTACTTTCCAGCTAAATAAGTCTATTTACTCTAGTCAGATACTTTGACCTAAGCCCCTAACCAGTTTTTAATTACTTGACACCATTCAGTTCTTTTGTTCTAAATTGGGTTGATAATAGACAGGGTGGGACAAAGTAGATTTATAGCTATTCCTATGGGGAATCCTATATAATAAAAGGCTAATATGCAAATTGACTGAACAGTGGAATGACTGGAAACTACGATGTGCACTGACTACCAGGGGACAGATGCTCAATGCAGGAACTGCCCCCTGGTGGTCAGTGTGCTCCCACAGAGGGAGCACCACTCAGCCAGAAGCTGGACTCATGCCTGGCAAGCTCAGCAGTGGTGTCGGGAACCTCTCCTGCCTTCGCTGCAGCTGCAATGCTAAGGATGTCCAACTGCCAGCTTAGGCCTGCTCCCCATGAGAAGTGGGCCTAAGCCATCAGTTGGACATCCCCCAAGTGCTCCCGGACTGCAAGAGGGCACAGGCTGGGCTGAGGAACCCTCTGAGTGCACGAATTTCTTTGCACCGGGCCTCCAATAATACAGTAATTAATAAAAAAATAATACAAGGATAAAATGTTCCATGTACTCATCACTGTAAACCTACTTTTTCCCAGCCCTGTATATGTGTAAGCTACTATTGTTTTTGGACTTGAAGATGTTTTTTTTGGAATCCATTTAGTCATGTGTATTTACTTAATAGTAATTATTGGCTGGTCTAGAAAAACTAATCAGTTGTTGTGATAAATTATCCAGTCATTTGCACTCATTTCATTACTCACTTTACTTCTATACAATTGATTTTTTTCCCCAAAATATATTTGTGTTGATTTCAGAGAGGAAAGGAGAGGGAGATAGAGATAAAAACATCAATGATGAGAGAGAATCAGTGATCATCTGCATGCCCCTTACTGGTGATTGAGCCTGCAACCTGGGCAGTTCCTTGACCAGGAATCCAACCATGACCTCCAGGTTCATGGTTGATGGTTAACCACTTAAACACATGGGCAGGACTCTACACCTGATTCTTAAATCAGCATCTCTGCCTATGACCATCTTGTTGGGTAAAGAACTAAGCCGTGCGCATAAAAATGAACGTAGTCTTTATACACATTTTATGTGAAGACAATATTCAAGCTTTGGGAAAACTTAATATGTACACTTTCAAGATTTGGCTATTGAAGTGTCCGTAGCATCACACGTAAGAAATTATATTTTCTGCCAAATATTCTCATCTACAATTTTTCATCATTCAATTAGTTTTCAGAGTCAGGTCTCTGCAGCTTACGTTTTACGGTGATTCTAGCCAGCTCTTGTGGGTAGGCAGAAAACAATAGCATCATCTATAACCAAAGCTCTCTCTGTTCCCTTTGATGCAGTCTACACTCATATTGAATTATGTGTTTTTTTCCAAGGCCTGCATGCAAATTCATTCATTAAATCACCCAGCAATAAAACAAACATATTGAGAGCACCTGCTATCTGCCAAGAATAAGTCAGATGCTGAATCTACAGCGTCTGTATTTATTCCCTCTAGACCTTTCCTAATCCATTTTTCCCCATCAGAAATGCTCTCTCTAGCCCCGACGTCATCTTCATCTGTCAGAATTCCTGGATCAGCTAAATCCCTTCTGCAGCTTCTCGCCGTCTTCTGAAAGAATGAGTTTCCTTCTCCTCCGTTTCCAAAGCGCTTTGTTCCCCGTTCTATTAATTGTCATCCAAATTGATCATGGTGTACCTTGTATTTTTTGTCAATTTCATACATCTTACTTGTACTTGTCATGGTGTCTTACAAAGCATAACAGATCAAAACTTTTATTGAATTGGGATTAAAATTTTGTTGGATTGAAAGGAAAATGATGCTATTACAAATACTATATGTATGTGTATTATTCAGACAGCATTTCACACCGATGAAGATCATTGTGTGACAACCTGTCCTTCTCTGGCGTAGGTTATTGAAATCTAGCCTAATGACAGACTTACACAATTATGGATTTCTTCCTAAAGTGATTTCATTTTAGGAAAGTTAAACTATCACCCTGCCAAGCCCCTTCCTCCTTCTCAGAGATTTACGTCTCAGCCCAGGAGTGAACTTGGTTGGTGACCATCCCTTTGGCTCTTTGCCCTTGACTGTGTACAGGTTCTCCCATGGAGGACTTAGGTTTCCCCAGGCTTCGGTTTTCAAATCTGCACACCCGCTCCTGAAGTTTTCCCCAGCGCTGGCATCCTTCTAAGTTGCAGAAGATTACAGTTCCCACTGCCTTCTGTCATGTGCACTTGAAACATATTAAACTCATTATCTCCACAATTGAATTGCTAATCTCCCCCGCATCCACTCTCAAAACTGTCACGTTATCAGTTTCTGGTTTCTTCGGCAGAAGACGCAGGAGCTTTATTTGACTCCTTCAACTCCCTTCTCCTGGAAATGGGATAATCGCACATCTTACCTAGTGCTCCTTCATGGGGTTCTTTACCACCTCTTCTTCTCTGCCTTTCCCTAATCGGTTTCCATATTACATTTCTTTCAAATGGCTGCGTTCTTCGTTTTTGCTGATACACAACAAAGCTCTTACATTTGAGAAGACTGTTGGCTCCGTTCTTAGTTCACTTTCCCCAGGGAATAGACAGAGATGGAGGCTGAGGGGGTTTCTCCTAGGTGTAGCTCTAGATAACAAGAATACAGGAAGTTCAGCATTCCACATCTAATTTAGTCTTCTTTCCACTGTGTCACGCTTATTCGTAAATAGTACTTTTTTGTTTTTCCCCTAACACCAAGAATTTTTTTTTGTCAACTATAAATACAAATATGACAAAACACAATAATAGCAGACCAGTATTTTGGCTCAAATGCATAGCTAATGTTTTTCCACGAAATTGTTTTAAAGGAAAAAGAAATTAAGTTGGAAAATATATTCCAGAAAATGCCAAAATTGCCCTGATTAAATAAGACTCCTGTTATTCAGTAGAATGCTTGATTGTTCATGATGGTTGGAATTTAATAAATGCATGATCATCTAAGTCCAAATTCTGATCCGCCATCGAGGATGTTTATGCATCTTCAGGGGTAGATATTTGGAGTGGAGTCAGAGATGAATATATAATTTCACATTTGTGACTATTTTGATAATACTATTTTCAATCATGTCATTCCTCCCCGTACAAGGAAAATTATGCTATGCCTATGGCATAAAAATATCTGTGTATGTGTGTAAAATGCAAATAAATACCAATCAAAATAAATGTAATGCATGGCAGAGAACGGAAAAAACGCTGGGTTAGTGACTAAAAAACCCTCCTTCAAGGCTCACATTCCACTAAATGGTAAGTCACATCTCATTGTTTCATTCAGGTTTCTCATTTGTAAACATAGGACTGATAAAACATTTCCTTCTGTCTCACAGAGCCATTGAGGAGATACACTGAGAGTGATTACTGTGAAAAGACTTTATGAGTGCTAAGGTGGTTTTGTAGCTGTCCTCTGACAAACTCTTACACCGTCAGAGTAGTAGTTTGACAACTGAGTGAGAGGGTCCAAAGCATTCTAAGTATTCTTACTGCACGCCCCCCCCCCCCCAGAAGCTCAGTTCTTTTTTAAAAATATATTTTATTGATTTTTTACAGAGAGGAAGGGAGAGGGATAGAGAGTTAGAAACATTGATGAGAGAGAAACATCAATCAGCCACCTTTTGCACATCTCCCACTGGGGACGTGCCTGCAACCAAGGTACATGCCCTTGACTGGAATCGAACCCGGAACCCTTCAGTCTGCAGGCCGATGCTCTATCCACTGAGCCAAACTGGCTTTGGCAGAGCTCAGTTCTTGAATCCACTGGGGTTTCTAGGATCAGCCAGGAAGGGTTCCGTGGCTCCTCCTCCACCTTCCAACTATGCTGGTTGAACTATCAGTCCTTGTTTACTTTTCAGAATGCATGGAGTCTGTTTAGATTTCTTTAGACTTTTAACACAGACAAGATTTCTGTATTCAGTTTTTCAAGTCGTTTGTCACAAATGAGGATTTTCATTTCTTTAATTATCTCCCCCTCCCCTATTTTTTCTGGGCATCTTCCAGCTTGTTTACATTTTCATGATATTTAGATGCCCCAATAGGAAAATATTTATGATTAGATGCTTATAGACTGGAATTGCAATGCTATGTCTTCATTTCTTTATGGATTCAGTAGATATTTAGAGGGTTCACTGTAGTTGTAGGCATCGTGTTCTATAATGCCACATAGTGGGAAGCAGAAACAGGTGTGGTCTTTGACTACAGGACCATTATAGTTGGAGAAATAGGCCTGAAACAATTGCCCACATACATTTAAAACACAAAGCGTTTTCCCAGCGAGGTCTGGTGCAGTGGTTGAGCATCAACCCAGAATTCAAGAAGTCACTGGATCAGTTCCTGGTCAGGGCATATGCCCAGGATGTGGGCTTGGTCCCCAATAGGCGGTGTGCAGGAGGCAGGCGATCAATGATTCTCTCTCATCCTTGATGTTTCTATTTCTCTCTCCCTCTCTGATATCAATAAAAACCTATTTTTAAAAAGCCCAATAAAGCATGTGTATGTGCCTGCATGTATGTGCCCAAGGTCCCCACCTCCTACTGGGGACCAAGCCCACAACCTGGGCATATGCCCTGACCAGGGAACAGCCAGAGTGTTTAGGGAGTATAACTGGGCACCAGCCTCATCTGGAGCTCATTTCTTCATTCAGTCTCTGGACACTTCTCTAGGCTTATGATGTGTACGGTGCTGTGGCAGGGTTGTGTGTGTGTGTGTGTGCGCGTGTGTGTGTGAATCTTGTGTATGTTCCGCAATGTGTTCTGCAATCTTGTATGAAGTGTGAATAAGTGACTTTGGGACATGTTGGTACTTTTTAATGACCAAAAATTAAAACACCAAGCGAAAGCAGAGTGCTGACTAACCAAATAGTTTTACTTGAAATCTTTCTACATTCATCTTCCACATCACCCATATTCCCTAGTCTACTTAGTCCCACCCTAAAAGACAATTGGAGATGCCACTTCTTGCACGTGGATTAGGCTTGATGCATTCAAAGGTCCATGTACCACACATGTTCTGAGGGAAAAGGGGAGTAACCATGGGTTTGAGACCCGGGGCCATGTGCTGGGGGAGTTGCTTGCCCACTTGAAGATGGAGAAGGTGAAGGTGAAGATGAGGAGAATGGGTGAAATGTACTCCCCATAGTCTCAGGGAGCAGTTATGCAGATGAAATGCAGGGAGGGATGTGTGCAGGGGCCATGATTGGATTAGAGTCTGAAGCTCCATTCCCAGGTGGAGGATTAGTGTGAGGAAAGGTCAGAGAGATTGGGTACGAATATGAATTTAGACATTTATATCAATTTTAAATTGCCAGCAGCTCTGGCATGATTTAATTTTCATATTCATATTTTAGAGGTTGATATTTCTTTTCTCGCTTTCTGCTATTATATAACACCACATGGGTTTTGAAATAATGACTTTTGAGTTAGTCATCTCAAGATACAACAAAATAATTATTTCAAGAATTGCTGCATTTGTCAAATATATAAGATCAGTCAGTTCTTGCATCCTTTTTTTTTTCAATTATCTCTGATACCAAGAGAAGCATGAGATTTTATTTCTCCACAGGTTTTTGTTATTTGCTTCTTTTAGCTGTTGAAGAAAGCAAACACACAACTAGTCACTTTTCTGAAGGCAGAAGCTATGTCTTTAAAAAATGAACTGGAATGTTTACATTCCAAAAACCTCTTATAGAATCAAGTACATTTCAACCAGTTTAAACATTTCCTGCAAGTCACTGGGATGCATAAAAAAGGTGCAACTTCCACCTATTAGTGGGATTCAGTTATCTCCTGAGCAACATCCTATTGTGGGTATATTTCTGTTGAAGAAAAAAAAAAAGTTTAAACAATGCCACAGAAAAAAGAGGAAGGGAGAAAAGGCATTGCAGGTATGAGGAAACATACACATCCATTCTTGGTGGGAACTGAAGTGAATTGAAATGTGTGTTCATTCAACTCATTTGTAGGTGATTGAAAATTCCTCATAGTGCTGACTGTTCTGCTTAAAATATGCACCAGAGTTTGTGTGCATTGCCTAGACAACTAAAGAAACTTGGTCTTCAATTTCTTCAATATTCCACAGCAAATGTTACTTTGCTCACACACCCTTGAAACTTATTACATACTCGAGGCCTGGTGCACAGATTTGTGCATGGGTGGGATCCCTCAGCCTAGTCTATGGCCTCTTGCAATCTGGGACCCCTTGGGGGGATGTCAGACTGCCAGATTTCGGCCTGTGTGGGGGGATCAGGCTGAAACCCGACAGTTTGACATCCCCCCAGAGGGATGTAGCAATGCCAAAGTGGCAAGGGGGCTGGGGAGGAGCCCCAGTCAAGGCCAGGCGCAGCTCCATTGCCACTCCCCCTGGCCCCGCTGTGCCAGCTCTGGGTAGTGCTGCTGCAGAGGTGGGGAAGGCTCCTGCCACAGCAGCTGCACCTGCCAGCTGTGAGCCTGGCTTCTGGCTGAGCTGCACTCCCTCTGTGGAAGCGCACTGATCACCAGGGGCAGCTCCTGCAATGTGGGTCGGCCCCCTGGTGGTCAATGTGCATCATAGAGACTGGTCGACCTATTGTTTCAGTTATAACGGTCACTTAGGCTTTTATATATATAGATGGGAATATATACTTCTGTTAGGAGCATTTTCTAAATATATAGCTGCCAGTGGAGGAAAACTTCAGTGGAATTCAAGTATGGAATAACATGTTTAAGTAGTATTGTTTTAGAAAAAAAATAAACTAAATGGAAATGGTATTTCTATTTCTCCATCCATATACAGCCTAAAATTCATGGAGGTGAATAATCTTTAGCTTTAAAAGTCTACTGTTAAAATAAATAGGTAGATATTGACTATTTGAAAATATTTTGAAGAAAATGACATGGTATTATATAAAATTCATAAAAACAAGTAGAACTTAACACCTTTTAATTGAGATTCTAGTTTATCTCATTCTTGGCTATCATGATCATGATCCTTCATTTTCATTGGGAAAACAGTGTTTTAAACTATATGTAGAGAAGACACTTCACATAGCCATGAATTTGTTCAATATGATAACGGCTAAAGTAATAATTAAAAAGGTAAACATACCATACCTTTTAACTTTCATACCATTTCACACCTTTTCTCTCTACATTGAGGGTCTTTCTCTCGGTATTCCTAGCGGCAATCCTGGTGGGTATCTAGTGAAAACGAAGCAGTGCTCAGTAGATGTTTATGATGGTATTTGTACCCCAAAACAAGCCATTGTGGTGTGTAGGTGAAATAGCGACTCAGTGGCTCCATGAAGCATTGCCACTCTCCCATCCTTCCCCTGAGGAAGACTCGGCACTTCTTTGCGTGCCCTGGATGGGACTTTCCATTATCTGTCATAGGACTTAAAATCTTTTAGAGGACATTATTGTTTGTCTTTCCTAGACCTTGTTTTCTTGAGGACTGGTTGTGTGTAATTTCTTTGTATGACAAGCCCATGCAGCAGCATTTATCTGCTGATAAATCCATGTGTGTGCTTGAATGTAATGCAAGCTCAAGTACTCCCTGCAAATCACCTCTGAATTTCCTTGATCATAGTATTTTCTTTAAACAAGGGACCGATTATTTTTCTCCTTTGGAAACACAGATGACCGATAGTTTACTATTTATGAATATGTCTTAAATTTTGTCCTTGTCTATTTTAAGTAAAAGTCTTCACTTTCCTATTAAGTTGGAAGTTCACGAGGGAAGAACTGATATATAATTTGTTTGCATGTCTTAGAGTGTGTAGAACCATACCTGATATATAGAAGATGGCCAATACACATTTGTTGGAAAGTTTGTAGTTTAAAAATTTTGAAAAAAAAAAAAACTTGTTACCAAATTTCACTCATACTTTCTAAGTGCTTTATGCCTTTAGAGCATCAGAATTCATTTTTGTTTAGACGCCAGTGAGATATCTTTGTAGCCAAAGCAGAAAGAGTTCAGAAGTCCTCTTATAAATAGACTATCCCAGGGCTCCTTTATTTAGAAGATGCGTGGTGGCACATGGGCATTGGAACAGGTGGACTGTCACATTGATTCTCTGGAAATGTAGGTAGACCTTCAATGTCTCATATTGAAAAGCACACACACCAAAGACCAGCCATTGAATCCTACCTAGAGCATCATTGTCTATTCCCGATAGGGCTCGAACTTTCCATTGTGAAAATAATTACGTTTTCATTTCGAGGGGGATGGATTATAACTGGTGAGAGTGTGGTTATGCTGCTCTGCTTCGTGTGGGAATTTTATTTATTTATTTATTTATTTATTTATTAATATTTCTTTAAATCTTTTAGTCATTTGCTCAGGCATTGAATATGGTGAAATGAGTGTGAGTGTGCATATTGGTCAGGGGTTATTTACTACCTGCATGAATTTAACTGGATGGGTTTCGGGTTCCTTCTGTTAAATTTAGATAATGCTGCCTACCTCTGTTTTGAGTATTAAATGAGACAGAGTTTACACAGTGCCTATTATCTAATAAATATTACTTGTGCGTTATTGCCCTGAGGCTGCATCCTTTTCAATATTCAGTGAGGTAAATTATCATAGACAGAAATAAAGATCATTACCACATTCCCAAACTACCTTGAAATGTAGGTATTTGCAGACTTAAGGGCACACTCATCTGCTTGGGCATTGATTCTGTACCTGCCATCACACCCTCAAAGTGGAGCGATAGTGCAAACGAACCTTGTGGCACTGACAGACTGAGGATGAACTGAGAGGCTGGGGGTTTGTTGGAATCTGGGGAGTAACAAGAAACACATGGGAAGTGACCTCTGTTATCAGCAACAAGAAAGATAAACTACGATTTGAACACAAGCCATGTCGGGGAAAGGTCATGGTAGCAGCCAGAGAAGCATCATTCTGAAATTAAAATCTCCAAACTGGAATAAGCTATAACTTAGCTATGTATTTAGACAGGGAAGCATTCTGCATTCTTTCATCTTCCTTTTTTTTTTCAAAATCTCAGAGGTTGGAGGAAAGTAATCAGCAAATAGAAAGCCCATTGCAATGGGTAGTCATTAGTTGAACTTCAAGATAAAGGTGCCTTCAGTGTCTGTGTCATGAAACAGCCTATCATTAAGATTACTAATGTCAGGATTCCTTAGTCTGTCCTTGGAAACTGGCCTCTGACTAAATAGTTAGCTATTGTACGTTTTATCAATTCTTGTGGCATCCCAGTTGAGAAAATCCCTGCTTTCAGGAGTAAAGTTCTGAGAGTCCCAAGTAGAGACTTAAATTTTTGAAAAATCACTCAGTGACAAATCAAATAAAAATACTGAGGAACCAAGGAGTAGTTTTAGATTAGACTTTTAAAGTCCAATTTTTAAGTAAATTTTAACAGTAGGAGCTATTTTATACATTTTCTACTTTCCTTTTGTATGTTCAGGGTTTTTATGAAAAATCTCTGTTATAACAAAGATAGAATCCTGCAGCACAGATCTATTCGGTCCTCAGGGAGTTCTCTTCATTCTGCATCTTTGACGAAAGCAGTAGGTTTACAGAAATATATTTTGTGCGTGACAGTTAGGGGTAAACAGATGTTTTGATTCAGTGGAATGAAAGTTGTGGCCTTCATTTGAAGTGAATTTGAATGACATAATGAAAATGTCCTTGAATGACATCACTCTGTTGTCTAAGGCGAGACAATTAGAAGTTTAAAAGTATGCATCATAGTTCTGCTAGCAAGGAGAAATAGAAGAGGCTTGTACTTCTTTAATTTTAAAACCATCCAAAAGGACAAATTATCATATGTATATTAATTAAAATAGTATAATATCGTAGTACATCTTCATCAACATAAAAGCCATTAATTTAAAATTTGATCATTGGGAATTGGAAGTATGTATATTTTTTGCTAGGCAATTTAAATATAAAGAAGATTGGCATACAATTTGGCTAGGAAGAAGCACAAAAGTAGTCTTTATAGACATTTTTCATTAATGGATTCCTATTGCACTAAATTATGGTGTTCATAGTAGGTGTCTGCAATGCTTGAAATCCCATGGAGAAACTGAGATTGGAGTTTGGAGCTGAGAGGAGATAAATCTAACAGGACTGGGACTGTGTTATAAGAGGGTGGTGGAAGGTGCCTGGCATTGTGCTTTGACCATGGAAGTAATGTTAGCAAATGTGGAGGTTGAGTTTGGGTTTTAGGAGAAGTAAACCCCAGACATTCATTGGGCAATGGCAAAGATGAGGCATCTGAAAAACAGTTTTTCATATTATAGCTGAGGACCATGTACCCACACAATGATGAGCTTCAAGGTAAAGAATTGGGACAAGCCAGCCGTAGAGGATTTTGAGTGATTACACTTAATTTTGCAAGCTATAGGAAGTCTGGTGGCTATAAATAGGAAGTAATTTACTGGGGCAGGTAGAAACAGGAAAATGAGTAAGCAGAATGATGATATCATAGAAACTTCTTGGGGAATGATGGCAGTGGAACAAACATGAAAAGCTGAATATGAAAGCTGTTGTATGGGAAGGAATATAAGACTGGTTGAAGGCAGGGCTGCATCCGCAGGGGAGTCAGGAATCGTTTTTAAGTTGTATGCCCAGTGGCCGGCTGAAAGAAGAAAAGCAGACATCATACCTAATAATAGACACACATGCAAATTGACCGTACCTCTGCTATGCCTACAGCCAATCAGAGTGAGCATGCAAATTAACCCAACAAAGATGGAGGTTAATTTGCATACATTAGCACCCAGCAGCCTGGGTCCTGGGAACTTTCTCAGCACCCAGATCACTCCAAGGTAGGCACAGGGTGGGTCCTGAGCAACCGGGAAGTGGGCTCCTGGGCAGGGGTAGAGCTGGGCGGTCAGACGGAGCTGAGGGACCCCTGCCCAGGACCCAAACCTGTGCCAGAGACTTTCGGCCTTGGCAGGGGTGGAGCCAGGGATCGGAGGTGATAGGTGTGAACTACAGAGGAAACACCTTTTCTGACCACTCATTGGCTAAGCTACCTGTATGCCACTGGTAAGGTTCTTAGTAACTTGGGTATAAGAATCCAAAAAGGTGATCTAGGGCTTTCCCACCACACTCCTGGAGAAAAAAACAAAAGTCTGCTGGTGGAGGGCTAAGAAATGTCAAATCCTATCCTAGCTGGTTTGGCTCAGTGGATAGAGCCTTAGCCTGCTGACCACAGGGTTCAGGTTTGATTCTGATCAAGGACATGTATCTAGGTTACAGACTCCTCCCTGGCTGGGGCCTAGGTCAGGGCTCATGCAGGAGGCAACCAATCAAAGTGTCCCTCTCGCATAGATGTTTCTCTCTGTCTCTCCCTCACTCTTCCACGCTCTGTAAAAATCAATGGAAATATATCCTCAGGTGACAAAAAAATAAAAAAAAGAAAGAAAGAAATGTCATATCCTATGAAAGACACATGTTGAAAATGCCTAAAGAAAGTTGTCATTTTTTTATGGTGAAGGGACTGGAGTCTGTGTTGATGAAAATACCTTGGTAGCTACGATGACAGGCAGTGGCTGGCGCCTTTCCCTAATCAGCCCGGTCGCCTCCCACAAAGGGAGGCCAGACTATGGCTTAGGCCATCCCCTGAGGGCTCTGAGTATGTGAGAGGGGGCAGACTGGCTGAGGGTTCCCCCTCCCCGCCCAGTGCACGAATTTCATGCACTGGGCCCCTAGTGCTATAATAAACAGAAATAAAAATACCAGGAGAATTAGTTTGAGGTCATAAGGTAAAACTGGTTTGGGTTTTAGCCTGTTGAGACAGCTATTCTACTGGGACCTCCGGAGACCACTAACAGTACAGGATGTAGCTAGAAATGCGTGACTCCATCTCAGAGGTCAAGGCCAGGCAGAGATAACCATTTACTTTAACATTGTTATTCAGCCTGTAAGGGTTGATGAGGCTAAAAGAGAGAGTGAATAGACGGATGAGAACTTGGGTGAGATGGTCACAGGTGCCTACTTTAATGTGGGAAAAATAAGACATAGGTAAAGGTTGAGGATAATAAATTTCTTCTGGTATATAAATATGAGTGAGGAGTGATGAAAATGCAGAATCATAGAAACCAAAGATAGGACGAGTGAACAGAATGGTGAATCACCACAGACAAGAGGCCATGGACCAATATAAACCATTCATATTGGCAGTGGGGCGATTAGCACACAATGAAAAAGTGCAGTTACAGGGGAAGGGGGTTTAGTCCAGCTCTTCACACCCTCATATAGATTATGTTTCTATCTCATCACTCATTTTAATGAATGAGATTAGTGATAGCTAGTTTAGCTCTCACCCATCTCATCGTCTCATTTGGAAAATGGTTATGTTTATCGGAAATCATCTCAGTGTCTCCAGTTATGATTTAACTTTGTTTTACCCATAAGTTAGACTACATCTTCCTACAACGGGGATGTTAGCAAGGTTTCACTGTATTAGGAAAGCTAGCATGTTTTTTCTAACAGATGTCTGTACTTGAATGATCTGGCTTTTCTGATATCGTTACTCCCTACCCATCCTTGACAATGCATTTATCCTTGAGAGACATCAAGGCATTAATTAGACCAAATCACAGACCTAAGAAAAGTTCTTTGCACAGCTTAGGGCAGGCATGTCAGCCCCAGCGTGAGTATTCTGTATGTAAACAGTGAAGTTTATAAGATGGTGAAGTGTTGGAGAAATCAACAGCTCCAAGTTCAGGGACTGGCTGCTGAGTCTTGGCAGGTGAATTGCCATTGATGGTACTTGGAGGAGGATGTAACATTTAAAAGAAGGCACTTCATGTCTTTTCTCAAGACATGTGCTTAATAACTGGGCTATTAATTGGACTTCTGAAAATTGAATCAGTTTTAAATAAAATTTAAATAAAATTTAAAACTTAGTTGCGAGGACTGTGTGTTTAAAAAACACATTTTATTTTTTTAATATATTTTACTGATTTTTTTTTACCGAGAGGAAGGGAAAGAGATAGAGAGCTAGAAACATCGATTAGAGAGAAACATCTATCAGCTGCCTCCTGCATATTCCCACTGGAGATGTGCCCGCAACCAATGTGCATGCCCTTGACAGAATCGAATCTGGAACCTTTCAGTCCGCAAGCTGACGCTCTATCCATTGAGCCAAACCGGTCTCGGCAGGACTTAATCTTTATAATGCCACTTTATACCTTCTAAAATCTTAGAGGGGGAAATGGATTCTGAACATAAGAATATTTTATCAAAATTAATTTATTAGCAATTAAAATCATAGATATCAGCTATATATTATTTATAATTGTAATATTATTATTTTTCTCTACCCCCTTTCAGCAGAAGGTAAAAATGATTATTTAGTTATTACTTTACTGTAATTATCAAGAACTTTCTAACAGATTCTATACTTTGCATTCATCATTGCCTGTAGTCCTCCTATAAAGAAAGGAATAGAAGAAAATGGAAGTTCAATGCAGTTACCTTTCTTATCCAAAACCATGCAGCTAATAAAACTAGAATTTGTCTGCCTTCAAAATCCAGCTAAGATCTTTTACAAATAAGTCCTGTCTCTGTAGAGCAGCCTGAAAAGAAGAGGGATTTTGTAACATATCAAACCAGCTGTCAAATCCCACACTGTTTTGTTTTCAGGCTGTCGAATCTAAGAACATATTCTTAATCTGTTTTCTTATTTAATTTATTCTAATGTATTCTATGTCACAAAAACTCTCAATGAATAAAAATTCGGTGTTATATAAAAGATAACTTAAGAAAGTATTTACTGCATTAAAAGCTCTTGTTAAAAATCGTTTCTTTATCCCCACTGAAGTGTAGCTTTCCATTAAAGTTTAATTAATTTATCTTCTTAGCATTGGCTAGTCTAGATACCATCCACATTACCGCAGAAATTAAACAAGAGACAAGATACAGTTTTGAACTGTAATGAATTTAAATCCAGTGCTGATGGAAGAAACACAAATAGTACCAAAAGAAGTACTAATATAAGAAG
Organism: Lasiurus borealis; assembly: GCA_004026805.1. Lineage (NCBI taxonomy): Eukaryota > Metazoa > Chordata > Mammalia > Chiroptera > Vespertilionidae > Lasiurus > Lasiurus borealis. Next base: position 37,681 of record PVJN01018186.1, read on the forward strand.
CAGCCGAGACCGACGTGGCTCAGTGGCTCAGTGGATAGAGCATCGGCTTGCGGACTGAAAGGTCCCAGGTTCGATTCCGGTGGGAGGCATGTACCTTGTTTGCAGGCACATCTCCACTGTGGGGTGTGCAGGAGGCGGCTGATCGATGTCTCTCTCTCTCTCATTGATGTTTCTGACTTTCTATCTCTCTCCCTTCCTCTCTGTAAAAAAATCAATAAAATATATTTAAAAAATTAAAAAAAAGAAGCAGAGTGAAAATCTATGTTGCTCTGAAAATATATGAAACTCATCATCAGAATGTGACCCAAAGAAGAGATTATGCTAAAAGGAGAAAAATGCAGGCAGAATGGAAGTAACTATATCTCCTGTTCATGGACTGTGGTGCGCTTGGCAGGTACTTTCTTGCTTGACATTTGAGGTACTTGCAAGTACTAAGAGTCTGGGAAGGTGGTAGGAGGCTTTATTTCTTTGAAAATCAGGACAACTTGTTTCTATTTAACTGAAAGTAATTGATGGCTTTTCACCTGGCTAGTTAACCCGGCACGTGCTTTTGACCAGAATCGAACCTGGGACCTTTCAGTTCACAGCCCGATGCTCTGTCCACTGAGCCAAACCACCTAGGCCTATATGCATTGTTTTAAAAATAGAAGTTGTATAATACTTCTGAGTGGGTGTTAACTGTATTTTTCTTGGCTACCACAGAATGAATGAATCTATGTATGTTAACTGAGGAGTAATATTATGCAAAGTTTATTTGAAGACCTGCGTTTATATCTGTGAAATAGATTCAATGATATTTTAAGAGGAAATGATAAGGATCCATGAACCTTCATTATGAGTCAATATAACTAATGGCTTCAGACCATATTAAATCCTGGTAATAAAAAGCTATGGTGTGATAAACATTATTGCAATAATAAAGATTGCTTGGCACTTTATCCTTTTCACCTCTATTGACTAAGATGGATAGAGTATTATTTTTCCTTAAAAATAGCTTCTATCTTAATGGCAAAAATACAAATATGCATATAAAAGGGGGAATTTTTCAATGGGCTCCTGGTTACTCCCCATAAAAAAGGAATTATTTTGGAAAAGAAAGTTAAGTAGGTCTCCAGCATGGTGCCTACAGTTTGTTATATGCTAGGATCTGTAATTTATATATATATCATTTTATTTAATTTACTAGAGGCCCCATGCACGAAATTTGTGCACGGGGGTGTATGTCCCTCAGCCCAGCCTGCACCCTCTCCAATCTGGGACACCTTGAGGAATGTCTGACTACCTGTTTAGGCACTAGGATCGGGCCTAAACGAGCAGTCAGATATCTCTCTCACAATCCAGGACTGCTGGCTCCCAACTGCTTGCCTGCCTGCATTCCTGATTACCTCTAACTGCTTCTGCCTGCCAGCCTGATAACCCCCTAACCACTTCCCTTCCAGCCTAATAGACACCTAACTGCTCCACTGCTCACCTGATTACTCCTAACTGCCCTCCCCTACAGGCCTGGTTGCCCCCAAGTGCCCTCCCCTGCTGGCCCAGTAACCCCTAACTGCCCTCCCTTGCCAGCCTGCTGCCCCCAACTGCCCTCCCCTGCAGGCCTGATCACCTCCAACTGCTCTCCCCTGCAGGCATGTGTTCCCAAACTGCCCTCCCCTGCAGGCATGGGTCCCCCCAAACTGCCCTCCCCTGCAGGCTTACCCCCTTCCCAAT